>VDFB02324557.1:0-163085 GCA_007258455.2 Sequoia sempervirens | reverse complement strand
CCTGTAAAATTCATTTCTCCTAAAACTCCAAGGGAAGCCTCGAAAGATGAACCCAAGTAGGCGCAGACGCCCCCAAATTAGTTGATGGTTCAAAACCCGGTTTCCATTTACAAAGAGAGAGAAATTTTTTAAAGCCCGGGTCAAAGGCCCAAGGACCTTTGGTTAACACTTTCAACATATCCTCATAGACCACAAAAAAGAACTTAAAAATACCTTGAGGCATAGTGTTTATGGTGACACTACCTTTGATGTTCTAGGTGGAAGCATCCCACTGACGAACTAGTTCAATATTTGGCCTAAATGCCAAGAACTTTCCAACCAAAGCCATTTTGAGGTTATCCATCGCCTTCAGCATAAGGGCCTTAGGGACATCGACTTCCCAGCCAGTAACCAAGCAAGAAGAAAATTATGCAAGTCTTTTAGTTTGGGCTAGTGAGTCAGACCCCACTAACTTGTCCACATAGGAAGTGGGAGCTTCCTCCAAAAAAAAGGAACTAAGCCCAAACGTCGGAGAGAAGGGCAACTTTCTAGAGATTCCAATAGTCTTTTCGCTAGGGGAAAGAACAATAGTACGAGTAGAAGATATCTTTTTAGATGTAGGAAGACTGGCCACTGCCACCATAGGCAAAACTCCAGAAGCGAGGACAATGTCCTTGGAATGGGGAGCCCTCCCCACAAACAACCCATGAAACAGACAACGGAAAAACAATGCTAGAAATTCAAAAAACAACCAACACGGGAAGAGCAAAGTAGAGCAGAGCCGAGTTGTCTATCCAATATATATATTTTTTTATAAGGGTTTAGTCTAATTATATTGCATAGAAATGTTGATAAAAGGAGGTCTAATAGATTTTTTGTAAAACTATTTACTATCTAGGTTACTAGATCTTCTACTTCTAGCCATATCAAGGATCTCCATGAGATTTTAATTTTCCATTTCAAGGTATTCTTGGAACCAAATGGATTACCTCAAAATTACACAAAATATCAATGCCATGTAGCTACTACTTGAGAGCACAAATCCAAATATCTACCCTTATAGGTACCCATTTATGCAAAAGGTTGACATCAAAAAATTAATCTAGGAAATACTATGCCAAGGGGTCATAAAAAATAAGAATTATTACTTACCCCCTCCAATCGTGTGAAAAAAATATGGGTCTTGGTGCCTCTATATTGATTTTTAGAAGTTGAACAAAATTTCCATTAAGGATAAAATTCTTATTCTAGTGGTTGATGATCTCTTAGATGAACTCCATGGTGCATGTTTCTTCTCCAAGTTGGATGTATGGTTAGGCTATCATTCACAATTTTTGGATGAATCCTATTTTTGGTATAAGGGTCATATTTTTATGGCTTTCCAATCAAATTTTTAACCAATTTATTTTTTTATTTTCATTCTATACCATTGATAGGTCACTCTAGCTTTCTAAAAACCAATTAAATACTCCACTATAGTTTTGGGGAAGGTATAAAAATAATCATCCAATGGTTTGTGATATAATGTGAAACCTATTAATACAAAAAATAAGAAATCTTTGTGACCCCATAATAGCTTCAATCATTTCCCATTCCTATCCATGTGGGAAATGACATTTTGATGGACTTCACTAAAGGATTATCAAAGTCTACAAGGAAATCAATAATTCTAGTTTAGTGTTAGATTTCATCTCTAAATATGTTCATTTCTATGCCTTAACTATCCTCTATACTACAAAGCTATTATTATACAAACATTCATGCATCAAATATTTCAACTCTATGGCATTCTCACTTCCATTGTTACTGATAATAATCCCATTTTCACTATCCATTTTTGGATAGAAATCATAGAGTGCCATGGTACTCAATGCAAGATGAGATCTACATATCTTCCTTAAATAGATGGGTAAATGAAAAGTGTTAATAAGTTATTGGATACCTATTTACATTTTTTTACTTCAAGTCACCATTTTTTTGAGTGGTGGTATATACCACTTATCACATAGAAACCAAGATGATGCTATATGAAGTAGTGTATATTCAATCATTTCCATCTCTCCAAATATATTTCTAAGAGACTCATAGGAGGTAAAGGATCCATCTAAAACCAAATAAAATTCTAAAAGAGAGATAAAGAAAATAAAAGTATAATGTTAATACTCATACAATGTGTATCAATATGTACATAGAAATCCTTATATATTTAAATCCAAGGGCAAGCAAAGAAGGTAGTTGAGGTTAGTTACTAACCCACATATGCAAATGGCGAGTATAAAAGCATGTGTCATGTGGACATGAGTTGAGACAAAAAATAAAATATATCTAAGTAAACTTAACCAATTAGGTGCAAATAGGACCTAAAAGGAAAATAGACTAGAAGCAACACTGAACACACAAGAGAAAGGACCCGCAGAGGAAGCGACACCCACAACAACAACACATAATAAGCAATAACCCGGGAGAAAGCAAATTTTTATTTTCAATATAATAATGATTAATGTTTTCATTTTACTACTTATTTTATATATTTCATGTTTTGGAATTTTTTTTATAGGAAGGGTCCTTACAAGGCATATATGACAACCTTCTCCTTCCCATTTAATATACTACACATCAATTTTATAATCACAAAGAAATCTCATCCATCAATTTTTGTGTGCATTCAAGTTTGGTTGTGAGAAAATATACTAAAAACACAATGATTAATATGGAACTCAAATAGATGGTCCAAAATAAAATGTATCTAGTGCATGAGTGCATAGATGATCACTCCCAACTATATATCATGGGTAGGATAATTAATCTCAAGGTCCTTTATATTTAATTATTCACAAGCAATCATGTGGTCTTCTTATATAAGAATATAACCCAAACCATCTAAAGAAGCATTAATGAAAAAAAAAATTATTGTAGGATAAGGAATTTAGAGGATTGGTGTGATATTTAACTAATTTCTTTAAGAACCTCACATTATTTTGATCACATAAAATCATTCTCTTTTAACTAAAGAGAAGTAATGGGGTGTGCCACTCTTGATAAATCTATGATGAACCAGTGGTAGTAGCCTACTAATCCCATTAAACAATAAACCTCTAATACATTTACGGGTATGGGACAATTTACTATATCGTAACTATTTAAAGGATATAATGAGATACCCTCTTTACCTATAATGTACCAGACATTTCACATCATAATGGAAAATTTACACTTCAAGTTTCCATAAAAATAGTTCTTACGCAAACTTTATAGAACCTAAATAAATAAATAAATTATCTAAGAAACCAAGAAAAATCCAATATAGATAGGTGTATAAGACTTCATTCATCAATCTCGTAAACACTGATGAATCATTTATCAACCCGGTTGGACCTTTAGTGAACTCATAGTGTTTGTATTGAGTAACTTGAAATGTTATCGAATGAATATATATCTCCTAAACAAAAAGTTAATGATACTTATAATTTAGATGAATATTTGAGAAGATTTACTATATACCTACCTCTTCCTCTAGAATTCACTCACCTTCTCTTTGCTTGAGGTAATTAGTAGAATCGCTCCCATACTTCTCCCTTGGCTACAAGAAGGGATTGTGGTCAATGGGGTTGGTCACAACCGTCTCTTTGGTGCTCCACCTCTTAGTTTCCAATGGGAGGAACTTCTAAGTGGATCTCTAGAGGGTACTTTTAGCTATTTTGATTCAAGAAAGTTCCCTTGTCTAGCTCTTGAATTTTTCCTACTTATACCATTGAAGAAGAACATAAAGATAAAGATAATGATGGGTTGGAACCTCTTGTTGAAACCCTTTATCTTCTTGACCTATATGGGGTAAAATAGATTACTAAGATCCTCCTCCTCCCCCCTTTGATACTATTCTCATTGACTAGTGGATTTGTTTGTTTTATGCTCCAAGTTGTTACCCCGTATGAACTATAGGGGTGTGAATATTTCCACCCATTTTTTGTGAACATGTGTAACACTATTTTTTAAGTGGTAATATAAAAACTTATTCATCAAGAAAATTCATTATCAATCATCAACAAGGAATATTGGTTCTTTAATTTCAACTTTTTCAACTACTAGTTGATACACAATCAAAGAGGTCTATCCTTCTTCATGAAGATTATAGGAATAATTCAAGGAGATGCACCCAAATGAATTTTTCCATTATTTACCAACTCTTCTAACTATAACTTGACTAATTGATATCTTGAATATTCATTCTATATGGTACAGGGGAGAAGGGTTCAACTCTAGGAATGAGATCAATGTGAAAGTCCACATCTTGCTTTGACAACATGTTAGGAATGATACTAGGAAAGATGTCAACAAAATCATTAAAAATGGGATGATCATTGAGAAACCTCATGGAGTTCACTCTTAGAAATATCACTCATAGTGATAATGAACATTTGAAACCCCTTTTACATACTTCGCTTTAGCTACATGGATGAAATCATGCGAAGTGAGATGAGTTTGAACTCTAGCTATCATAACATGGCCACCAAGATCATATATGCACTCCACTACTTTTCAGTGATAATTGATGCTTTCTCAATGAGTATCATGGAACCCAAGACAATATTTCCATCATGGAAAATCACTCCAAGGAATCTAATAAGAGAGGGTGAATCTGTGTTTCCTTGTGAGTCAAATACCTTCATAATCTAACTTTATCATGGTTAATTAAATTAAGTTACTCCATTAATCTTAACCAAACATAAATATTCCTATATGAAATTTCCCTAAGATATGCAACATCATGTAATGAGAAAGAGTAAGTAGAAATTATTATAATACCATCTTTCTATTTCTTAATTGCATTAATTCTATTTACATTTATTAGATTTTCTTTGATTAATTGTGAGAATTTGGTGGAGAGAGAGAGAGAGAATTTTACCTCGTGACAAAGCATTCCAAATAATCTTATGAGAGAGAGGGTAAATTGGTGTTTCCTTGTGAGTCAGTTATCTTTAAAAGCTAACTTTATCATGATCAATAAAATTAACTTAGTCCATTAATTAAAACCAAATGTAAATATTCCTATATATAACATTTTTCTAAGATGTGCAACATCATACAATGGGAAGAGTAAGTAGAAATTACTATAATATCATTTTTTATTTCTTAGTTGCATTAATTTTATTTATATTTATTATGTTTACTTTAATTAATTGTGAGCATGAGAATGCAAGAGATATTTTAATGATAGAGCATGCATAAGTCATTCATTGATTTGTCTATTCATAAACTATATAATCACACAAGGTAAATTTTATTTACAAGAAAAGAAGGGAGATAATTACAATAATTTGATTCCTATTTTTAATTAGTTTTTGATAAAGGAAAAATAGGTTTTGAGAGGGGCCCTGAAACACTTTACATCAAAACCAGGCTGCAAAAGATAGCACAAAGGTAGCAAGTAGTCCCCAAAAACCCAAATTAGTTATTAAAGATATTACAATGACAAACAAAAAGGTAAACCATCAACAAAAAACATAGCCAAAACAACTCACAGATAACAAGCTACTGTAAATTATCTAAGAGACTAGCAGTCTCTAGATTCTTGGAGATCACATTCTTGTGCATCTCCACCACTTCATCAAGCTCCTAGATTGGAATAGAAACCCTCTTCTTAGTCTTACTTTTGGTACGCACACACGACCCCTCATCCATGCTTTTTCCTATCAGAGTGTTTTTCCCTTTACCAACAATCTCTTGCACATTTTCACCAAGATCCAAAGGTTTTCCTAGCCACTTGCAAGCTTTCTCTTTCAGTAAGGTAAGCCCCTAAGAACTATAATGGAGTTCTAATTACTAACTTGCACAACCTTACTCAAATCATCATAGATTTTGTTAACATTTTCCTCTAGAGAAACCAACCTATCCTCATGATCCCTACCCAATTTAGCAGTATCAACTACCACCTTATCTAAGACATTGTTCATTATTTTAACCTTGCTTTGCATATCCCATTCCTTTTTGCTAGAATTAACTAGAATAACATTGAGATTATGCATTTAATTCACCTTGATGTTGATTTCTTTTACCTCTGAGAGAATCCATTTTAACAGAGAGAGGAAATTATTTGTTCCATCCTCAACCATTCTCATCACAACATCCACATTAATCTTATCCCAATTCAGGGGCTCTTCATTCAGGTTGGTCCATCGACACCCTGTCCTTATGCTTTATTCTTCTCAAAATATTGAATGGTTTCAACCAATAGCTCCAACTTACCTTTCCTATCATGGGTGCCATCCTGAACATTACCTTGGCCAATAGGGACTACAAATTCCACACCTTCCCTACCTTACCTTTGACCTTCCCACGCAACATCTTATCCTCCTTTGGAGTCCCCTTCTTCCCTTTAGTCGTACTTTTAATAGCCTCCTTCATGTCAACATCCATGTTTAACCCATCCAACCTTGAATGCTCCACCTTGGACTTCTAAAGATTCTTTAGATTCTTGCCACCAGAACTAATCCCAATTTGATTGGGGGAATTAACCTTAGCACATTTATCACCATCCACCACCTTACTTTTAACTTTCCCACAGTCAAGCTTGGCCTCCTTTGGGCCTCCTTTCTTCCCCTTAGCAACATTCTTTACACTAGAAGAAACAACTTCCTTCACCACAACATTCGTATTATACCCATCTGACCACGAGAGGGAAGCCTCAGGTCTTGTGTCCTTTTCGATCTTTATATCTCCATCTTTCAAAGACTCAATTTCTTTAGACTCTTCTTCTTCATAATTCCCATCCCATTCCTCAGCAAAATCCCCTGTGTCATAACCAAGGAGGGAGCTCTTACCTTTCCCACTATTGGAAATCTTAGAAATTTTTGGAATAAATTTTGCTTTCACATGTTCCATGATAAGGAGCATAAGCCCCTCATGTAAAATAGCTTTATTGGGCTTTCTTCTATTGTCCTCAATACTGGTTTCCATTGAAATAAGAAAATAGACGGGAAACAAAACCAAGCTATTGTGCCTAAAGTGATTCAAGAACATGAAATGATACCCATAGATGGTAGAAAACATGTCATCTAGGGTAAAATACCTCATGATTGTTAGCACAATGACCCTCCAAATGGGCTTGATGGAGAAACAATCATACCCACCACTACCCACACCTTTGTGCTTGTCTTGTTCCTTTCCCTTAAAGAAATTCGCCAGAGAACATTTGGACGCCGCATGATCCCTATAAAATTTCTTTCCTTTTGTGGGTAACCTAGTCACTTCAGCCACAAAACCTTCTATAATATTAACCTCCACTCCACTAATACACAGCATACGATTATTCCAACTCTTAACAAAATCCTCAATAGCCTTCGCATCAAAACCATACAATTTAAGCATATAAGGGCACACACCTCCCTTTTCTAGGATCTCCCACACATCAACATTTTCTCTAAACTTTTTGCAAGTAACAAGTTCTTGTCTCTAATGGTCCCTCCCATGGTAGCCAGAGAACCCCACACCACCAACTTCTCCTTCCATTGATAAACAACAAAAAGAAAAAAGAACCAGATAAAATGGAAAAGAGCCCCCAGAATTCATGCGAATTTGACATCTTGAGGAATCCCAACAATAATTACACCATCCTTTGGCTCAAAATCACAAGATTTGTAATTATTAAAAGGATGGGTGCAGAACTCCATAAGTCTAGTTGATATAGTGAGAAATAAATAAACATTACCTCCCAAAGGATATGCCACCTTGACATAACAATTGGTCATGATTAATAATACTCTAGAGATATTAATGGGGATGACATCATGAGATTTCCAATACTTATGAGAAGAAACCCCCACGTTTGCAAAACCATCCTCTAAGGAGTTTGCCTCACGAAAAACATGTGACACTTTGAAATCATCAAAGGATCTAAGAAGAGCCAAAGTATCATCAATAATACTCAAAATAGACCAAGAGGGAGGATGCAAGCTCTTAAGGCAATTGATAATGTTGAGAGAATCCCCTTCTAACCAAACTTTCCTCACCCCAACCTCTTTAGCAAGGAGGAGGCCATGATAGGTTGTTGATGACCTATTTTCAATTAGTTATTCACAAGGTCTATTTTGAATATTAGCATGCATAGGGAAACTAAGAATGAAGAATAAAGCTTCAATTAGTTATTCACAAGGTCTATTTTGAATATAATTTGATTCCTATTTTCAATCAGTTATTCACATGATGGACCTTACAATGAGCTTTGCCCCTATAAATTACCAAGGCCATTTTCTACATGAGGGCTCAATTTAGTGAATAAGATTATCATGAGCTCTTCTAAAAGGCATAGATCTATCATCAATACATGATAGATTATTATTTTTAAATGGGTTAAAATAATACTATAGAAGGCCACCACAACTACTAATGTTTGTATTTTCAAATTGGATACTCTTATTTCAAAATTTGACTTTCCATTTAGTATTATGATGGATAATGGCACATTATTTAGAAATAAAGAGGTACACAAATTATTATAATAGTATCATATATACAATAAGTTTTCCATACCATATTATCAAGAGTGCAATAGACAAGCTAATTCACCAATAAATAATTGAATAGTTTTTTAAAAATGGTATTAATTGACATACACAACTTGTTATCATACTAGCATAAACAAAAATATTATGTTTACACCTTATTAGATAATCTACACATATACCAAAGACAATCAAGAAATACATAACAAGGGAACCATCTAATGAGATTGCCAAATTGGAGATTTGGTTATTTGTATAAATCCAAATAATCTAAATGACAAAAAAAATCAAGAGGTAAATTTTAACTTAGTTGTAGTGGATTGTTTATCATTACTCCTTAGTAAAATACTATTACATTTGGCCTTTCCATTGTTGGTAAAAAACTAATAATTTATTTGTTAACACCATAAACATGAAATGATTTTACTATTGATCACTATATGTCAAGGGTGGTTATCCATCATTCATTATCTTTTTATTCCCCTTTTACTTTATGAGCTTCATTGTGTTATTCTTCCCATCTAGGGGCATATAACCATACATGGGCTTTGAGCATCACATCATTATAAATTTTATTTGTGCCTTCATGATTATCTTGTGACACTATTACACATAAGGGTACCATGGTTTTCCTTTACACATTGTGCTTACTATTATTATATCTTACACCAGGGGCCTACCCCATGTTTTTAAATTTATGTTATTGTTCTAGCTCTTCAAGGCACATAGTTCTTGCTTCATGTCTTGTTCCAACTTCATGCCTCACAATCTTAGTTTCATGCCTAGTATTCTAACTTCATGATCCCTAGTTCTAGTTTCATTCCCTTGTTTTGAATTCATACCACTTAGTTCCATTTTCATCATCACTAGGGACTTGTCACCTTAATTATAACAATGTGTACTCATGTTCTTAGATTCCACATTGGTGGAATATGCCACTCTAGTGTTTTTTGAACTTACACGTGTTTTTAGCTATTGAGGGCTACATCACAATCCTTTGCTCATGTTGGGGTGACATTATTATTCACTTATCTCATCTCCAACCCATATGATTACCATGTTTATCATTTGAGATATTTACATGTATTCTTTTCTAATCATTGTTATAAATGCTCGAATGATTATATGCTTACATAATTTTCATGTATTATTTCCTCCCTCTTCTATAATTCCTTTTGCATCCTATGAAACAACTGATTGTAGATGGATATCTTGTTGCTAAAACTCTAATGTTTATCTTTTTATACAATTGTATGTGTTTTAAGAGACTCATCTTTAGTTCTTTTGAAGAATACATGATGAAACAAAAACCTACATGATGGCATGCTATATAATTTATTACTTTCATGAACTTCCAACAATATTCTTTGATGTCTACATATACTTTTTATTTGTATATTTGTGAGCAATACATATTTTTAGATGCACGATCATTCTAGGATTTAGATGCACTTGGGGTGGGCGTGGGGGAGGGGGAAATGCAATTGTGAAATTTGCATGTTCATGTCATTTCTCATTTATTTTTTGGTTGATTACGAGGAGAGCATCTTGATACATTGACATATTGACAAATGACATCATTTAGTGTAAAATTGGGTCCCTTGCCCTATGCCACCTACCTATCCATTCTACAGATTCCTATATACTTATCACTTACCCCATCTATAAATGTTAACACATACCTATACACGCACTATTCACTTATTTATTATACCTACACATGCTCATATTTCCATACACAAGTTGTCCACTATAGTATGTCCCTTTAATGTTTCAAGACAAATTCACAATTGTGGGGACATTCTCGCTATCACAAACTCATCTTTCTCAAATTACATTTCAAAACTTGGCTATCTTACCTAAGACCAAGTAAGAAAAACTATATGCAATTTATTAATATGTCCTTGTATTTAAAGACATATAATATCAACCTTATTCCTTATGATGTTGAGTCAATACACCTAAAACACATTATCAACATCATCCTTTAAGATAAAATTAAAATATGTTACAAATCACCACCACCATCAACTATGTAAATAAATAATAATATTTAACAACCATTTATAATAAAATGTGTGTGCTAGTAATAACCCATTAACTACTTCCAACTAAACATCCCTTTCTTTAGGAATGGCCTATAATTATGGCCCTGAAATGATATGAAGAAAAAGCATATTCTTGATAAGGAGTGCATTTAACACAAAATAAAAAATTGAAAATGAAAGCCATGTGCAAGACTATTAAAGTTGCAATAAATTAAATTACAAAATTGAAGACTAAATTCCCATGACACGTCAATTTTCCTTGTCACCTAAGAAACCGTGTAACACAATTTTTTAAATAAGATTTGTTATCATTCTTAAAAAAATTAAAAAATATTTTGTTGAAGGAGCCTAAAAATCATGCTCCAAAACTATACAAGTAATAATCATAACTATAATTTAGATTTTATTTTATTTTTGTTATGCTTTTAAGTCAAAGGATAATAAATATATATTCCGAATAATGAAATATTATTTAGTTTTGGGTGGGTTTTTCAACTACTAGCAACTATTTATATTAATATAGTTATCTTGAAAGGAAAATAAACTCTCCTTACATTGATTAGTTCAATGGGTATAAGGAATTTAAATTAAATAATGGTTAGTTTGGGTGTAGATAAATTTGTTATTCATGTTAGTTTAGAAAATGAAATGTAAAGATGATAAGGATATTTAGATTTATGATTGACGGATGAATGATTTTTATTTTTGATGTAGAAATGTTACATTTTTGTAAGTGTAATGTTTTAGATTTTGTGATGAGTCTTAATTCTATTAGAAGTGTAATCTACAAATTCTGGTTTTGTCTATTTTGTAGATTTGGTCATACTTTATATGTATTTCTCTTCTACAACTTACCTCATTAATCTTTTTCTACTTTGCTCTTTTCTAATATTTAATATTATTAGTATTTAAGGTATCTTGGAAGGATTTTCATTGTGTCATAAGTAGACATGTACATTTAGGTCAACCCCATAAATGTTTATAAAAAGATTGACGATGACATGCAATATTTTTAACATGTTTCAATATTAATTGCTCCTTGAATGCTTCTAGAATGAAATAGGATGCGAGAGAGACGTGGGGTATGAAATGGATGTGTAAGGCCCAAACATTTTTTACTTTGTTCATGCTATATATCCTAATGACTGGTAATTTTAACTACTTTCAAATAATTGCATATTTTCTTATGACCTTGGTTTTTTTTGGATATTACATTAATATTTTTTATTAGGTTGTAGTAGGTGGCTATCTAACTTAGTAGATCAAGTTAACTAGCTTCCTTATGATTATTGTATCAATATGGATAAAGTGATTTAAATCTAACTAGTAAAAGTAATTTGATTTTAGTGATTCTAGTTAAAGTTAATATTTTTAGTGTTATATTTTGATTTAGATGGCTTATGCCTATGTGGCTACCTTCTTCGAGAAGGAATTCCCTAGTTTTATTTTTACCTAAATATGTTTGAGATGCCTAAAATGTTTAACCAAGTAATGTTGATTTTAATATGATGACAATTACTCTCATATTTTAAGAAAATATTTAGTTATTATTCATTCCTAATAAATAGAGAAATTGTGTTAGAATTAAATTAATCATAACTAATGGTAATGCTAAGCTTGGTCTAGAATAGACACTTGTTAAGTATTTTTTTTCATATTAATAACTATGTATAAGATCATGATAGTCATGAATTTATCTAATAAAACTATATACTATAGGTTATGCCATTATTAGCCTTAACTCTTATAGCATTGTTTTAATGATTATTTCAATGATAGATTATGTTAGAATAAAGTAAGTAGGTGATGAAACACCAATTCAAAGATACCGTGAAATTTTGATAGCTTTTGCTATAGTTATTAAAATTATGATTTTTAATGTGAATACTAAATTATGATTCTTTTTTTTGACAAAAAAGAGATTATTTTAAAATTTTCCATTATATTTTACTACTTAAAGATTTTCAAATAGTTAGAGCCATAAATAAGGAAAGAAGATAAACAAATTGGAGAGGTTTTCCACTGCCTCTCCTAAAAAGAGCCTAAAGAGCCCATCTAATAAACATAATCAAGTTGAAACCATAAATACCTTTAGTACTTAGGTTGTAGAGAAGAAAAATTCAATCCTAATTGAAAAGGAACTAGGTTGTAATACCAACAAAATGCCTCAGGGAAGAATCCCAAGAAGAGTAACAACAAAAATATTGGCTATGTTATAAAGATATTATATGGTTTAATATTTTTATTTTTATTTGGGAATATATTATTAAGGTAATCATGTTATGGTTCCATCTGAGTTGCTAAATTTTGGGATATAACACTAAATTTTATGCATGCCTTTTATATTATTGCAAGATAATATTTTGATTATAATCTTATAATTTCGACTATCTACTCTTGATGTAATTGATATGGACATTATGTTTGTAGGGATATTTGTAGGTCGACCAATAATAATTAAATGTCAATTGGCATCCTTAGCCACCCTTCCCACTCCACCTTCTAAAGTAATAAGAATTTGATTATGTTTCCTAGTTCCACTATCATCTTAATCTATGAGAAGAAAGGGATCCTTAGGGACAAGCCTTGCCCCCCACAAGTGAGCTTATTTTGTTATGTTCTTTTAGTTTTTTTTTGTTTCAATGATGTTAATATTTTAAGGTTGGCATATTTCTCTTTTTTTTTCAAACCTGGATTTTCCTTTGTGGTGGATTTTAAAGAGAAACAAATATTATTTTTATGCAAAAATGGACCTCATAGGCAAGTACTCATAGGATAGGTACTTTTGGGTCATGCATTCTTAGGGGTTGGGTGAGAATTGTACCCAACTAACTCCTTGTAAAGGCCATTCCATAAATAGACATGTAAGGGCTCTAGGAAAATTCACTGCTAGCAATTCACCGCTAGAAAATTCACCACAAGAAAATTCACCACCACGAAAAATTCACCACAAGGAAAATTCACCACTAGCAATTCACTGCCGCAGAAAACTCATCGCATTAATATTTTTAATATATATTTCCAGGACTTTGAATTATTTTTTGCAAAAGAATAATTTTCACCCCATTAATAACAAAAATACAAACCTCCATTATTCTTTTGCAAAAGAATTTTCAAAGTCTTGGAAATATATATTAAAAATGTTAATGCGATTAATTTTTTGTGGCAGTGAATTGCTGGTGGTGAATTTTCCTTGAGGTGAATTTGTCATGGCGGTGAATTTTCTTGCAGTGAATTGTTGGTACTGAATTTTCTAACGGTGAATTGCTAGCGGTGAATTTGCCTAATGCCACATGTAAGATATGTGATGTAGAATTCCTATCCAATTATACATCTCTCATTTAAATTACCATGTGTAAGAGTAGTATGAAGAACACTCCATTCATACATACCTTACTCATATGGATGCACATGGGGAGGCATGGGTTGCTTTGAATTTGGAAAGGATTGGTTGAGGATGGAGTGAAGAGGCCATATCTATGTCCTCACCCTATTGGTGAGGATGGGTGGCATAAAAATCTTCATATAAACCATTTCCTTTGGTATTGAGTGAGATAATTTCTTACAATGGGTCATTTTGTCAAATAGTTTATGAGCTTTACTTACATGCTTGTATTTTATATGAGTCATTTTATAAAAAAAAAAATTAATACTTATACAAGCTTACATACCTTTAATTAATTTTGTCAAATAGTTTATTTGCTTTGTCTATGCTCCCAAAATTTGTATGTGTCTATCTAGGTAGTTTTAACCACAACACTTGACAAAATTCCTCTATCATTTATTCTTTGATGACATCCATAACCTACTTTATGCCTCTTTCTATTTTACATATACTACAAAAAATATTCAAAGGATCTTGTGAGACTAAGCATTACAAATTCTAATTAATTTTCTTGAAGGTTTCTAGAACCTTTATCAAAATATAAATCTAATAAATTTTAAAAAATATAGAAGAAACAATTTTTTAAACAAAGAATTTATATTAGTAAACATGTTGAGGGGTATGGTCCTTTATGTGATGTAAACCCTTCTTGGCTTCAAAAATAAAATAAAAAATCAAATCTTTAAATTGTTTAAATTGTTATCATTCTTTTTTGGTATGCTATTTTTTTGCTACATCGATGGATGGAAATAATCTTAACTAATAAAAAATGCATTCTTTAAAATAAAGTAGGGGATGCTAGTAGAGGGAATTTCATTTAGGATTTTACACCCACCTTTGCTTATGCTTGGATTTCAAAAGCCAATCTAGAATCTAGGGCTTCTCCTTTCCCTCCAAAAAAAATGAAATGAAATATTTTTTAGAGGTTGCATTACTTCATTTGGTAGCAATGTGGGATAAAATGAGGGCCAAGTCATTTCTACTGATATAGCGAAATGTATTGTTTTTATAAATTTTAACAAAAGTAGGTTAAAATATGTATTGATTGATCATAGGAATGGAGTTAGCGTTGGCACATAATATCCCTTAAAATAAAATACCTTTATCATTTATCCTCTCTTGCATATTGTTAGAATTATAATAACCCCCTTCTCTCTTCCTCTCCTACCCTACCTCCATCTCTTCCTACCTCCATATCCCTTTTCTTCATTATTTGTTTATTATTGGAAGAAGTAGAAGTTGAGCCTTATAAGAATTAAATGACAAGACTATTCCATCCAATTGAATCTCCTAGAAAATTATATGCTAATTGTATAAATGTAATTGTTTAATATACCAAAAAAAATTTGTATCTCTTGTTAAATGATAAAAAATATAGAATATTATTGTACATGAAATAGTTTTTTTATGCATCATGTAGGAAATAAAAATTTCTCATATGATTTTTTTTATCATGCTTAGTCGGTAGTTAGCCTCCATTTGAAATTAATTGATTGTATCATATTATCTTATTGTAAATTCTTCCCTTGGAGGAAAAAATATGGGAGTTGAATTCTTGAAGATTCCACCACCCTTAGATGTCACATGTACTGAGACCTTTCACCTCTTAGGTAATTAATCCAAAATATAGGTTGTGTTGTGTAGGGTCACATGTGACACAAGAGCATCTAGGTCCACATGCAATCTTACATCAACCAAATTTATTTTCTTTCAATTTAGTTGCTTTTGATTTCTAGTAGTGTTAGTTTTGGTTAGTTGCTTAGGAGTTTTAAAAATAATTTAAGCAATCTAATTATGTCACCTTATAGAGGAGATCAATGAGTCTCTACAAGTCCAATTTGGTGAAGAAAAGATAAAAATTGGCTAAGTTATGGCCTTGCATGTTTTTGGTGTGTTATCAGTTGTAGAATTGTGGGTTTCTATTGAACCTACTTTGTAGATGTTTAATTTGCTTCAAAATTTTATGGGAAGTTGTTATTCAACTGATAGTTTTCATTAGGTTCTAATGTTTTGGACCAGTTTCTATGTGTTTTCTCATACAAATTGATACTGATAGTTCATTCCACACTTGTAGGAACTTCTAAGTCATATGGCTCATGGGAGTTCTTTTCCCATTTAATTCTTTTGAGAATTCCATGTCCAATAGGAAGTTTGTAGATTACTCATGATCATCTAAAATTTTGTGGGTAATATCAAGTGAGCCAAATATTAACAAGTTAAAAAATTTGTTCAATGAATAGTTTCATTGACGATGTCAACATGATGTTAGTCAACTTAAGTTGGAAGATGATGTCACCATATCCAAACTACAAAGTTTTACTAACCAACTGAACCTAAAGTGAGATTTCACATTTGAACCTGCTGATTGTGGAATTTTCACTTACAACTGCATCTACAAGTTTCCAACTTGCTATTACACTTGTGGAATTTCAATCTTCTATTGCACTTTGGTGTTCTTATAATTTATTGTTGGTTGTAATGACCATGATTGAATCTGATTCATCTTATAATCCATCAAAAAATATAATGAATATTAATGCACTCATTTTGGGATCTTTGGAAAGTTGTAGAATGGTGATAGAGATCAAGAAACACTCTAAATATACTCTTGTGTTATATTTTTTTTCTAGAAATTAGGGTTTCATTTCAATTATATAATCAAAACATTAATTTTATGTTGAATATATATTTCTAGCTACATGATTAGGTTATTCAATAGAATTCCTTAATCTTGATTGTATCAACATGCTACCCACATTTGACTACATCAACATGCTATCCACATATTCACCTTACTATTTCTTCATATTCTTGTGTATTGTGAACATGTACTACCACATGTAACATCACATGTGGTGATGACATATTTGTGTTCTATGCATTTTATTTATTGTATTTATGTGTCTTCCCATGTGAGATTTTGGGAATTATAGGATGAAATGAATAACTTTAATTATAATAATCATAGCATAAAATCATACAAACATTTGTTTCATTAACTTACAATGGGTATAAAAATAGGTGGGATTTGACTAAACTTGATTTTTAATTTTAAAATTCTAGAAGTCAATCCTATACCTATAGGGTCAACCTTGAGTTAATGAAAAAGACCTAAGTCTTAGATTACAGTTTTTAGTGTACAACAAATGAAGTTTTGAACTTGTATAGAACAAAGTGTTGGATATTTGTCTAAGTTCCAGAGTACGATTTTCAATGTACAGTGAACCAATTTTGAGGTCTGTATTGCTCCACCATGTAGAATCTGGTTATGTGGTTCTAAGGAAATTTTGGTGTATGTTGGAGGAACCTAGATCCAAATTTTCATGTCTTGATGACCTCTGGTGTCGAAGATAATGATGACAAAGTATAGATTTTTCTAGTGACAATGCTACTAGTTAAGAGTACATGATTAAAATGCTCCACATTCCATTGTGGAAAAATATTTGGTTATGCAGTTTTGTGGGAGTGCTTACAAGTGTTAGAAGCATGAGTGGTCCAAGTGGCAAGTGTTTTGGTGGTTTGTACATTGTGTTGTGAATGAACATATGGTTCATGTCACCCATGTTTTCTATCTAATGTCAACCTAAAGAGTTTTGGGTTGTGCAAAGTTAAAGTATGAATTTAGTGAGCTTAAGGGAGTAAATATAGGTCCGTACCAACCTATTTTGATGCATTACAAGTTTTGTTTTATGCCATGAGGTGTGTATAGTTGGATCTTTAGCCAAAAGGTTGATGTATTACATGTTTAATCTAATTAGGCCAACCTAATTGATGTTATAGGTGTTTGTGGATGTAATGCATACAAATGTAAGTTCCTTTAGGTGTTGTAGAGATAATATATGATGTGTTTGCTATAGAGAAATTGGTGATGTGAATTCATAAGCAAAGTATGTCAATGTGACGTGAATAAGAGCATAATAGGTGTAAGTGTTGAGAAACATGAAGTGTGTTAAATTAGTGTATCAAGATTCAGTAGAACTATCTCCAACATATTGTATATGCATTGTATCAGTTCAAATCTTGGAAATGAGCCACCCTTTGTTTTTTTCTCTTATTTTTTGAATAGTGATTCCTCTAGATAGTGATTCCACCTAGCAGTGAGCCTTTCTGTAATATCTTGTAACCGATTATTATATATTGTGAGCTAATCCTCACCGTGTTTTTTCCCTTCTTGGGTTTTCCACATAAATCTAGTTTTCTTGTGTTATGTGATGTGATGCATGATTTAATTACTTATTTTAATTTATGCAAGCTTGATTAAATGTATTGAATAAATGTTTAAGTGGTTTCAAAGAATACTGATTCACCCCCCTCTTAGTATTTTGGGTGTTCAACAATTGGTATCAGATATTGGTTCCTTGGAAGAAGCTTAACCGCTTGAGGAAGATCTTGGAGGTTGAATAGATGAATGCTAGGTGATATCCTACTCCTCTAAAATAAATTCCTATGGTAATATTCACCTAAGAAGATTCCATGGTTGATATGAATGGAGAACTCATATTGGCCCTTCAAGATCTAGAAAGAATTGAAAGTGAGAACAAAGATCTGAAAGAAAATATTAGGGAAGCAGATGAATGCATCAGAAAGTTGAGGGATAAAATCAAGAATTTCAAAGAAATACACATGGAGGTTAATGAGTAGTTGAATCAATCAAATGAGACAATCACCAGTCTGAAAGTACAAGTTGAAGAAGGAAAAAGAGTTGAAGAATGCTTGAATAATAAATTGAAAAGAAAATTTGTAGAATGTTGAAAACTTGAAGAAGAGGTTATGACTTTGAGATCAGATTTGGAGAAAGCAGAGAATCAAGAAGAAAAATTCAAGAAGATCTCTACAATGCTTGATGATATGCTTGCAAACTAGAAGGCTTCTAAAGACAAAGGAGGATTATGGTTTGAAAAAGGAGAAAGTTCAAAAGAAGACCAGACACCAAGTACTAAAAAGAAGAACAATGAACAAAAGAGGATTGGAGACAAGAAGAGCAATGGAAAGCATGTCCAAAATCAAAGGAAAGACTTAAAAAACCACCTATCAGACAACCAAATGCATAGAGGTACCCATGTTTTAATGGTTATTGTTATTCTTGCAATAAGTTTGGACATAAAGTTGTAGATTGTAGAAGTAGAATGAATTAGAATGTTCAATCATTCCTCTGTTAGTGCTATACATGCAATAGATTTGGTCATTAGGCTAGTGAATTCATAAAGCAAATAATGAATGGTTACAATAATGTCATGAGGTTTCAATATTTCAATGATTATTGTTATACATGCAATGTATTGGGAATAAGGCTAATGTATGCAAATCTAGAGTTGGTGGAAGTAAGCTTGTTCAAAATTTTGTCATATGTCACAAATTCAATAAAACTAGACATATAGCCAAACTTTTTAGAAGCAAGACTATGAAGGTTGATCCGATAAAGAAGAATGATCCCGTGAATAGGGATAATCTTGTAGATATGAAGAAAGAGATGAAGAAGATCTAAAAAAGAAAGAGGAGAATGAGGTTAAAAATGAGTCTTTGCCAGCTTTTGGTGCAATGCTTCCTCTAGAAACTAAATAAAGGGCTTTGGCTTAGGGGGAGTTTTAACAAACAATCATTAAGCCCCTTCCAAAGATATGGTGATGATTCCTTCATCACATTTATATAAGGTGTAGGTTGGTCCATTCTTGACCTATGGTGAAATCACTAGTGGAAAATATTTTGTTATGAACATTTTCAGAGAGTTTGAAGGTGACTATGACATCATGGGTTTCTCAACTTTTGACCTAACTTCAAATCAATGCAACTAATATATTTTACGTCATTAAAAAGGTGTTTATAAGTGATTTCACTTATGAAAATTTCATTTGTGATTGAGCATTTGAAGAGTGAAGAGCAAAGAAGATGAAAATTGAAGTGATTTAGAATTTGTGCACAAAACCCTAGCCAATAGAGATCTAAAGGTATTTACAGTTTTTCACTTTTCCCTGAGTTTTAGAAGAATTTCAATTGTATTGTGAGATGTATACCCCACAAGTAGTAAAGGTTGTGGACTGACCTCATCCCAAATTTAAGAAGCACCTTGATAAATCAAAAGTGACAGATCTAGAAGGTGCATTTTTACGTGTTCCTTATGGGGTTATGCATACTGAGGATGTAAGGATGTATATTCATGAAAAATTGGAGTTGAGAGAAGTGTGGGTTAATGAGCTTACCAACGAAGATTTTGAGTTGAAACTCGAGTATGGAAGTTTAACAAAGAATAAATTAGATGTGTGAAACTACTTTCCTATTTTTTGCTATGTGGATGAATAGGTCAGAAATACATTGAGTATAATTCATGATAGATTCATCTGGTTAGACCTACTACACATGATCAATAAAGAAGCCATTATGGTTGTGATAGGGTTATGTTTTGAAGGACCAGTTCCAACTCTTAAATCGGTAAAAAATGAAGTGGTGATGAAATTAATCAATGCAAAATTTGATAAGAGATCCCTAACAGTCAAGAACATTGAAGACCTGACAATGAAATATGCATCCATGATGATTGGTTATAAAATTTTAATCATAAATAGAGAAAAAATTGTTTCTACTACTCCAACTAATACCACATATGAAATGGTGAAGAAAGGTGCATATTTTGATCTGTGTGAGTTATTAAGGCAACAACTATTGGAGAATCTATAGAAACTTAAGGTTTCTCAATACCCTTTCTGGTATGGTACCTTTATCATATGTCTATTATTTTACTTTCTTAGAGATTTTCCTGTGTAAGGAATGTAGTATGGTTAGACAATGTATCGTGGATAGGAAAATTAGAGATCATATGTTGAGACATCTGAGTTCAACATCTAAAGATGAAGCCCTATTGGGGTTCTTCCAATCAATTCAATTTTAAATGCAAGAAAGAGAAATGATACATAAGAGTATGGTTGACAAGTATAAGAATGATATTATCTTTATGGTAAACAAACACTGTTGTATGATGTAAGCTATGGAGCCAAGGATAGTATGGGTTCTTGAAATTGGATATGAGGTAGAAGAAAGTGTGAACACTAGTCTTGTTGATCACATGTTGAGCATGCCAAGAGATTCTAAAGAAGAAAGATATGGGACATATGAGGAAAAATCTAGTGTTGTGCATATGGAGCAAAAATCAAAGGAGATCAAGAGAAATGTATAGAAGATGAAGGCACAAGTTGTGGAAATGATGGGAATACCAAAGGGCCTTGTCAACAAATCCAAAGGCACATCTAGTCCTCCAGAAGGTGTCCCCAGTGCTAGAAGATCAGGTAACAAGTTGAAAAGAAATCTTCTAGTGCCCCTGCAAAACAAAAAAAAATCTACAGAAGAGAAGAAAAGAGAAAGATAGGAGAGAACAATATGTGATTGTAAATGTTGATGATAAGGAAGAAGAAGAATAAGAAGAAGAACCACAATTGGTCCAAAAGAGAAAAACCAGTGTCTCTTAGGAGACAAGTGTAAAGAAAGAAAAAAATGATATTGTGGATATTGACAGTGAGGCATAAGTGGAGAAGGAGCAATAAGAATTCATGATTCATATGAGGGAGAAGAAGTCTAGAAAAGAAGGAAAATAACCCAAAGGGAAAGGAAAGAAGAAGACTACTCTAGTTCGGAAACAAATCCTTATGAAGCTTGAGGCCTTGGTGAGTTGTATTTTAGAATATGGAAACCTAGAGGAGACTATTGCACTATATCCCACCACATATGGCATTGATAAATCCACCATTGAAGAAGCTATTTTCAAGTACATTGTTGCTTCTGATGTTAGCATGAAGGATATAGAGAGCCAATTATCCAAGGATTTGAAAAGTGTATTATATGCAAGAAGGCAAGAGGCCGTAAATGAAGATGCCAAGTTAAGGAAATTTGCTTTGGAGAATATTAGTTCTTCTCTTTGAGATGAGGAAAAAGTTAAATTAGCTCAATTGTATAATAAAGAATTCAGGACTAAGCAGAGGGTTAGTACCCTAATGAGCAAGGACAAAGTAGATATAGAAAGAATAAGAAATGTGATAATGGAAAAAGTTGTCAATCTAGCAAAAATATTAGGAATGTCTCTAGACAACAAAGAACAATTGCATGATGATGTGTTTTTCCCTAAAGTGAATGAACCAAAAGATGCACAACATGAGCATGCTCTGGAACATGAGCATGTGGCTAAAGGATAAAATGTGCAAGAAGATGTTATTGATGATACACCTTCAGTAGAAGAAAATATTAGTGGAGAAGAAAATTATGGTGAAATGCAAAAGGAGGAACCACAAACATAACATAATACACCTCCTTCGAACACAAAGAAAACTATAGAGAAAGAAGAAGTCATACAAGACAATCCAAAGAATGCAGATGCACAAAACATTGAAGATCTGCCTCTCCTGGAAGATAAACAGTCTGATAAACAAGAGAATAATGCTAAGGAAGAATCCAACAAATTGGTGGTAAGGAAAAAGATAATGTGAAATAAATTGGAGAGAAGAAGATTGAGGATGAGTCCAAAAGTGTAGACAAGGAAAATGATGATAGAAAAGTTGAAGAATGCACTGGTGACAAGGAAAAAGTTGATGAAAAGAAGTATGAAGATGGTTGGTGAGTCCTCTAGAACCTTTAGAGATTCCTTGAAAAGCTTATTAGATATGCAACTTTAATTCCATCCAGTAGTATCAACACAATTGCTATAGATACTGATGTAGCAAGGCCAAGTTGACATGGATAAAATATTTTCTTTGCACAAACTGCAACTTGGTGATGCATTTCATGCCTCTGCAAGAAAGGAGATCTTGTAGACTCACCAAAAGAGTGTTGAGATGATTGATGCAGTGGTGAGAATGTTACAAGAAAGCTTACCCAATGCAAATATTGACAATTCCTTATTTGGTGTGTAGCAATTGAGCTTACTCCTTGACTCATTCAAAGAATATTTTGTTGGTTTAGAGGATAAATTGGAGAATGAGGTAAATAAGAAGGTAAATGAGAGAAGGTTGGCAGATGTTTTAGAAAAATGTGTTACTTTATATGGTAAGGTGAAAAACAACCTTAAGGATACTCAAAATTATGTTGAGGAAGCAAAGATTTTGTTTCAATTTTGTTTGAAATCACCCAACTCCACAAAGAACATAAAGGATGAGATGGACACCATTGGGTCTCAGATTGATAAGGCCTTTGGAGAAATATGATTTGGCTAATGATGTAGATGGAACTACAAGGCTGGAAATGGAGAATTTGCATGAATAGTTCTTTCAACTATAGGAACAAAAGGAAAATATTATAATACCATTCAGTCAGCTTAGAGACCTAGTAAATTCTAGATTTACACCCCTGCTTGATGTTGTGGCTAATGTAGAGAAGGTAGTAAGGTTAAATACGATACCCAATACTCCAGATGAAGGTGAAGAATTCCTCATGCAGTTTGAGACTTAGTGTCACATGCTTAGCTTTGTTATCAAGGATTGGGAAGATGGAAAAAAGGATTAGGAGGCACACCTTACAAAATTGAAGGTGTCATACTAAAGTGTTTTTCCTTCTTCTATTTGATTGTGTACATTTCTATTCTGTTTATGTAATGCCCTATCATGCAAACCCCAAAGGTACAACTAAAAAACACAACAATTTTTTCTTAAAAAAAACATAAAGAATGTACTTTAAGTTTTCTAACATAACTGATGTTTTCAAGTTACACACCTAAGTCCCTTGGGGTACACGAGCTGACATTACCTAAACTATCCTGTAATAAAGTTAATAGATGTAACATTAAATTTCCAATAACATAATCCATTCATTCACATATCTTCATTTAAACATTCATTAATGATAACCAATGTGATAAGAATAATCCATATAAAACCATACATGCAAATTACAATAAATTAAACATGGAAATATAAAGTACATATTTCCACATATACAACATAGCATTAACAGTATATACAATTATAGTACAAGGATGAATTACATAGTGTGAATATACATTACATTAGTCTTCTAATACTTCTCATTGAATACATATACAAAATTGCATCATAAATCTTACCAACACATGTGGGAGTGATACATCAATACATATAATAAATTTGGAGTACAAGTATACATCTAGTAACATATGAACTCTTGATCAAGCTGCATCTGCAAACTTTGCACTTAATGGTTCAACTGCATAACAGGGGACCCAACGGGGTACATAGCACATTCCACTTGACCACCCCTATGCTAGGCGTAAATAAGGAAGTATCCCCGACCAAGAACATTCAAACAATAACACAAGACTAAACTCCAAACATGAAAAGCAAGAGAACACATAAAAGAAACATAATATCAAAAGACCACTTCTAGAGGCTAGCAATACAAAAAAATCAAGGAAATGCTAGAGGAGAGTGTCATCACACAGTCTTACAAGGGTTATCCTGACTACCTTTCTCTAGGCACCAACCCCCATCTATGGTTATCCTAATAGCCTCTCTAGGCACTGGCCCCATAGGGTGACTCATACCGAACTGTTAACCTCTCATGGAGATGAGGCAACGATCTTTCCAACCATAGCCTTCTCAACCCACCTTTATTCTGTGAAATCCCTAACAGGTGGACGAGGCATCCATATTTATTTTGTTAATGTTTAACTACCCACCCCCTAATTAATTAATTAGGTTATTACTTATTACTCTAACTCTAACGTGGGTTACCTTGACAGCCCCTTTGTGCACCGGTGCCCACCTAGAGCCACTCTCCCTAGAAACCCAAAACATAACATCAAATTCCAATGAGTTGTACCAACAAGAACATTAAACCAAAAAATAGAACAACTGCAAGGAAAAACCATCTCACCAAAAGTCATATGAATCAACACCTATAGAAATGGTACAACTCAAATATAAACTCAAGAGCACAACTATAGTCAAAATAGGGACAAATATCAAATTAAAAGATCATAAATACAACATCTTTTCCCCATGCCTGTGGAAGTCCCTACAAGCAACTTAAGCTCCTATAGAAGGATAAACTAACTTAAGGGTTTTTCCCTCATGATATAACTCAATTAAGTGAAACAACAATTAACTCAATGACATTACAAGAAACGAACAATTACACCACTTAACGGTATCATTTTGAACACAAGTGTTCAACAAGCACCATTTAACACATCTCATTACAAAATTTCACCAAGAAATATAAATAATCAATTCCTCCAAAATCACTCAGCTTAATTTAATCAAAAATACTTATCCTAATTTATTCAATCAACTCATAAAACCAACTTGCAATTTAACATCATCCAACTTTTCTATAAATTCAACATATATAAAATATATATTTATATGTTTAAAAATCATACACTTAAATTAACATTATAAAATTAACAATCTAATCCATGATATATTCACATACATATATATATACATATAACCATATAAATAAATTTTAATTTAAATAAATTTTAATCTAAAAAGACATATTGCAACTGGGAGGCTGTGAACCTCCCCATAAAAGGAGGTTGCAGCCAACCTGTGGCTACGCTTGTAGCCAAGAGTCGGTTGCCTCTAGCAGCCCCCTGGGCTGCGTGCAGCAACCTGGGTTAGCTACCCTTGGCAACCCCTTGAGCTGCGTGGCCAGTAAGGGGCAAGGGTATGATGACAACCGACCCCCCCCCTCAATTTTTTTTTTAATAAAAAAAATTATATATAACTTTTTTTTTAAAACACAGAAAAAGAACTCAAATTTGATTTTTTTTTTTTCAAAATAGAAAACAAATAGGCTGTATATGATTTTCAACACATAAAATTTTCTTTTAAAAGAATAGAATTATATATATATATGCACATATTAATGCCATAATAATTTATTTTCTTTCCAAATCAAGTATTTCACAACTAATTTTATTGGAGAAGAACCAAAGAGTTTTCTACAATTTTTCTACATAATGTTTTAAAGTTTCACAAAAAAACAATTTTCCCCACACAATTTTTCTTTGAACTATAAACATCAATAAACATCAATTTCAGGCATGGAAAATAAGATATTCACTTTTCTTATAGACACTATCATAAACAAGGAATTAAATGGATTAAAAAGGGAACTTGGAGTCCTACATTTGATGTCGAATCCACAGCATGGCAACCTTCTTCCTTTCTCTAAATTAGTCTTCCTCAACAGTTTATTCTCCAATTCCTTCTACCGAGCTAACTTTTGAATCAATCTATTTTATTTTCCTTTGCAAACAAATTAACAAAGAAGCACACACATATTTTTCCAAACTGTTGTTACTTCTCCAAAAAAACCCAAAAACTAAAACTCTTCCCATGAAGCAAACCTTCTTCCTTTTCACAATAATAAAGAAAAATAAATAAAGCTCTTCCTTTTCCCAAAAATCCACAACATGCATTGGTTCATTTTTCTTACTTTAAAAGCTCACATTTATCCCACAAATTTAATTAAAAATTCATTATTTTGAATCTTTATCTTCACATGATAATATCTTTAAATTTTATAATATTAATATTTTGAAAAAAATAATTTATATTTATCAACAACATTATTTATTAATTAATTTATCCCTTTTAATTATTTAAATAACTTTTAATTTACAACATTTTAAATCTAACATTAAATTTAATTACAATTACCTACAATAATCTTTCCAACAAAATAACATTAATTAATCCCATATAAAACAAAGATTAATTAAATAACAACTATTCACAAATAAAATAAATAATCAACAACAACCAACACTGAAACAAAGACAAGGTCAAGACAATGACACCATAAGACTCACAATGAGGGGATGAACTTGGGACGAGGACACTTCCTTATCAACTCCCTTTTCAACATCATACCTGTTGGGTTTATAGGACACGCTCAAACCTCTCAAGCAAGTGGAGTCGATGTCCTATACCTACATCCTACATAGAAACAAACACCAAGTAGCATGTAAATCTCCATTACAGACACACCATGAAAGGTAATCGCAGGGTAGCAGGGCACTCGCGAGCGAGTGATGCTACTTCATCCTTTCACAAAGACTCACTAGCAAACACATAAAAAACCATAGCAACATAGAATCACAACACCACCACATATATTATTAAGGAAAACCATAGCATAGCCAAATAATATGATCACCATGTAATGTATCATCAAACATCATAAGTAATAACAAATGCAACAAACCAACTAAACTATGAATCCACACACAACCAATCTAGTGAACTAATCACCATCACAAACCAAGTACAAAACCAACACATAAGAGTATCAGTAACACGAGGGGTATTACAGTTTATGCAATTTTAGATTTCATTGTATATATGTGGAAGATAGTGGATAGTATAGCAATGCAAGCTTTGGTCATTTTTGATTGATAACATTGTTAGGGGGAGTTGCTCTCATGTGTGTGTGTGTGTGTGTATATATATATATATCAGCTAGGGGGATTAAGTATGTATGCTTGAATAGTGTGCCCTTTGTCATTGATGTCAAAGTGGGAGAGTAGTTGAGAAAACATTTGGGTGGAGAGTATTTTGGAGAATATTTGGAGAAGATTTTTGGGCATGTTGTCATCAATGACAAAGGGGGAGATTGTTGGAAGTTTTCTTGTCATTGATGAGATTGTTGGAAACATGAGCATGAGCATATATGATGTTGTCATTGATGTCAACATTGATATATTGTTTTTTTATGAGCATTGAGTGATTGCTAGTAATTTCAATCCATTATATAGGTGCAAGAGTTTTGATCCAGTGTAGAACATATGTGTTGGATATTTGTCTAAGTCCCAAAGTATAGTGAACCAGTTTTGAGGTCTACATTGCTCCTCCATGCAGAATCTGGTTATGTGATTCTAAGGAAATTTTGGTGTATGTTGGAGGAACCTAGATCCAAAGTTTCATGTCTTGATGTCCTTTGGTGTCGAAGATAATGATGATAGAGTATCAAGTTTTCCAATGACAATGCTACCAGTTAAGAGTACATGATTGGAATGTTTTGCATTCCATCGTGGAAGAATATTTGGTTATGCAGTTTTGTGGGAGTGCTTATAGGTGTTAGAAGCATGAGTGGTCCAAGTGGGAATTTTTTTGGTGGTTTGCACATTGTGTTGTAAATGAATAGATGGTTCATGTCACCAATGTTTTCTATCTGGTGCTGACCTAAAGAGTTTGAGGTTCTGTGAAGTTAAAGTATGAATTGAGCAAGCTTAAGGGAGTAATTATAGGTCCCTATTGACCTATTTTGATGTGTTATAAATTTTGGTTTATGCCACAAGGTGTTAATTGAGCGATCTTGAGCCAACAAGTTGATGTCTTACATGTTTCATCTAATTAGGCCAACCTAATTGATGTTATAGGGGTTTGTGAATGTAATGCATATAAATGTAAGTTCATTTCAATGTTGTAGAGATAATATATGGTGTCTATTGTAGAGAAAGTGGTGATGTGAATGCCTAATTAGAGTATGTGAATGTGATGTGAAGAAGAGAAAAGTGGGTGTAAGTGTTGAGAAACATGAAGTGTGTTAAGTCAGTGTATTGAGCTTTAGTGGAAGTATCTCTAGCATATTGTAGATGGATTATATCAATTCAAATCTTGGCAGTGAGCCATCCTTTCTTCTTTCTCTCTTATTTTTTGGACAGTGAGTCTACTTGGTAGTGAGCCTTTCTATAATATCTTGTAACCGGTTATAATATATTGTGAGCTAATCCTCACCGTGGTTTTTCCCTTCTTGGGTTTTCCACGTAAATTTGGTGTTCTTATGTTATGCGATGCGATGCATGCTTTAATTAATTATTTTCATTTCTACAAGCTTGATTAAATGTATTGAATAAATGTTTGAGTGGTTTCAAAGAATATTAATTCACCCCCCCTCTCAGTATTCCGGGTGTTCAACAAAATTGTTGTATTTCATTCCAAAATTCATTCCAAATTTTGTTGAAAGGGCAGGTTGACTCACCTTTTAGGTTGTAAGTCATTCTCATACCTTTTCCAAATCCATCAAAACCCTCGCCACCTCCAATCACATTCTAAATGAAGTGAAGGAAAGGTGCATAAACCCTAGAGTCCAAATCCTAAAAAAAGTGGCCTCTCCCCTTTATTTTTCTTTATTTCATCTAATATAAAGAAACTAATCAACATTATCGATGAAGTTAAATAACCACATATTATAAATCTAGCATTATAAGATGATCAAAATGAAATTCACAAATCAGAAAAAAATAAAAAAATAAAAAATAAAAAAATCTTACAATTATCTAGAATTAATATAATCATCAAACATGAACATAACTAAAATCATTGAATAATTAAACCTCCTAAATTACAAAACATAAAGAAAATAATAAATTAAAATTATACATTAAAATCATTGACCCAAAATAATACAAAATAATATATTTTTTTTAATGTACACATTTTCATCCAAAATTAAAAGTTTGTAGCACCACTTACATGGTTTTTCTTGATTAATTGAATTTGATAGTTTATACAAGTAAAATAACCCAGTGGACCTTTTCCTAGTAAGCTTTTGGCTTAATCCAATTATTTATTTACATGATAATGATTGTGGAACATATCCCCCATGAGCTTTGACCATACCAAGTTTTAGTTGGAGAATAAAACAAGAATCAAACGTGGGATACTAGAGACCAATTATATAATTAATGACTATGGTATTAAAAAATAGCCCCTTAAGCATGACACAAAATAACATACCAATGTTTTATTTGTCATCTAATATTATAGTTTTAAGTCCTACATAAACTAAATTTCTTTAAATATAAGAAAATATTAAAAACAATTTTCAATTTAACACATTCCCCTTGGTTTATCAAACCTAATCTGATTGACATGATATGGTAATCTCCAAATCTCTTTGACTACTTTGGTTTGTTTTTTTTGGGTTTGTTCTTGGAATAAGAGACTTCTAAAATATTAAAATGGAAGTAAGTATGTACTATAGTTGGTGAGCATTAAATATTATGTATTTAAATAAGATAAATTTAATCAATGATAAAAATGAAGTCATTTTTTAATGGAAAAGTTATATATTAAAATTAAGTTAGAATGTCTAATCAAAATTTTGAATATGAGTGGTATGGGATTGTATTTTAAAGTTGAATTAGTAAAACTGAAAATAAAATAAATATATATTTTTTAAAAACAAAAATAATCATTAAACAATGAAAATATGATTTTTATAAAAAAAAAAATTATTTTTTTTCAAAATATTAAAATATTAATTGGGGTTGATTCCACAATGTGTTGGTTAAGTTGTGGCATTGTTGATATTGTTATTAAGGTTCAAATCTCCATTGAGTTATTATGATTGCAAGCTTGTGCCTTCGTTGATCCAATGTGCCCATGAATTGTGAACTGTGCTTGCGGCTTTGATTGATTATTATGCATTCATGCCGAAAATAAATCCCCCCATTTATGACCTCATTATGAACTCAGTCAAAAATATAAACCCATAATTTTTTTTTAAAACATTAACTAATTTAAATAAATGAAAACCAGCATTATTTCATATAATAGTAAGATAATGACTAAAATATGCAACCTAATTTTTATTGCTTAGATCAAAGTCTCTCATAAGTATTATATCTCAACAACCTTTCAAATATTTGTTTAGCAAATCAGCAGTTGAGATTTCTTTGTTACATTATCCTTTCAATATAAAAACCGTTTGTTTATTTTGAATTGGTATCATTGGTTAAGACTAAGTTTAGAATTATTCCATGAAAATAATAACATTAAATCATAACGTTAGGTTGTGATGACATGGTGATGACGTGGATTCATGAACCTCATGAGAGATCATGTAAGATTTCAAAGATACTTAAAACTTCTACCTAACCTCCTTTCTATTACTTAATAAAAGATTTTTGATGCTTTAATAATCATGTTGCCTAATAGCCATTTAAAGCATCTTTGTTTTTTATATGAATCAATGTGGGGAGACCTATTCTCATTCTCTATATTTCCACCTAGTTAGTTATATCTCTAGTCGTTGAGTTCAATCTCATAGATAGAAACTTTTGCTTTTATGCTAATGTGGGTTTAGTTTTATATTGTAATTTTAATATGGGTTTTCATTATAATTTCTATTTAGTGATGTATTGTAGTTATTGTTTGTTGTTGTTTCTTATGTATCGTTGTTATTTTAGGTTGATAATTTTAATTTTTTATTTTTTTTAGACTATATGATCAAGTAGCTCCTCTATAAATTGCAGTGTGTCTATTAAACTTTTTTCATCTAATTAGTGATGTTGACGTGACATACCCTTCAATACCACAACGATAGGGGGGACTGGACCTCGTGATCTCTTGCCTGCAATAGGATGCTTTAGTCAATTGAGCCATAGCCCCCGCCCAATGTTTTTAATTGTTGTTGAAAGCAAATTATTACATTTATTCTAAATTGTTTTTTAGTTTGAGTGTGACTATTTATTTTTAAACCAATATAAAAAAGAGAGTGTTGAAAGGGTTTTGTCTTTGTGAATAGAGTGTAAAATTCTCTTTTTAATCAATCAATCCATCTTTTGGCATTCAAGTGTTGAAATTCCTTCTTCTCTTAATTGAGATCCTTGATCTCATCTATTATTGGTGAAGATTTACAATATTTGTTTTGTCAAGAAAAGAGGAGATGAACTTTAACATCCTTTAAATTAAATTGGTTTCTAGACCATAACAAACTGTGTAGCTTATCATGGCTGGAAGATGGCTCAATCTAAAGGCAATAAAAAGGTGTGGCTTGAGGGTGAATCTTTAAATATTATTAACAACCTAAAGAAGTCTTATGTCCCCTCATGGAGTGTTGAATCCCTTATCATGGATGTCATGGAAATTTTAAAATCCTTCGATGAATTTTATATCTCATATTGTAAGGTAAGGGAATGGCTTAGCGAATGTCTTTGCTAACCTAGGTGTTAGTGGTTCTAGGGTTTGGGATGTGGATGACCCCCTCCCCATTGAGGCTCTTGCTTGTTTAAATCACGATTACCAAAACTGCTAAATCGGATGGCGGCCTCATTATGTTTTGGGCTCACATGACCATAATCACGTGCTAGTTACTTGTATGGAGTGAAGGTGAGCTGGATCTTGCTTGGGTTGATGGAACCTTGAGTATTCTTCGTATGGGTTTGCATTCTAGGATAATTATATCTCTCTGCCACCATGCCGATGTCACATAAATTGTGGGTTTTGTTCGGCCTTCCTTCCCAAGCTCCTCAGTTCTAGAAAGTTTGTGACCATGGGAGGCAATAGAAATAGATTAGAGCCTTTCTCTTGTGATATCGTGAAAAACAAGAAGGAGGTGTGGCAAAGATTACATAAAGGTGAGCTTACACCATACTTGGAGAGGCTACATGGAAATAACCCACATACTACAACCTCGTTTGTCAAAGGATGGAGTAATAGGAATTTGAAAATGGGTGGCACTGAATTTGATGTTAATGAGGACTTCATTGCAAATATTATCACTGGTCTCTCAATGGAGGGAAAGAAGGTTTATAGAGACAAGAAGGAATCTAAGGCGGCTATGCATATTTTCTTCAAAGGGGATGAAGAACAAAAGCTTAAGTAGGCCAAGAGTGGTGGGTACCAATGCAGTTCCCTCAAAGCTCTATGGGGTGATGTAGCTGAGGAGTTGATGAGGTTCATTACTTTAGAAGGTTATTTTTCTACTGTTAATGCTTATCATTTTGTTCTTTTGAATCATTTTCACCATAAGAAGAAAATCTCCTTTCCTTTTTTATCTTTTGGCATCTCTAGAGTATGGTCTAAAGGATCGTAAAAGGAACCCTAAGAACCCATTGCTACATGTTGATCTTATTTTTCTAATTATAGATTATGCTAAAGCTTTTGTGGTTCCTAAGTTGCTTGTAAAAAATCCTAAGGGTAAGCAACAAAATCTGGTCTTGGAATATGAGACTGTTTCGGAAGAAGAGCTGGTGAGTTTGAAAGGGAAAAAGAAGAAAGTGGTTCTAGATGAGGAATCTGAGTCGGATGAGGATGCAGATTATGTCTCAAATTCTTAGGCTTCTATGGAAGTGATATCGCAACCTCCTGCTCTGGGGAATACTAGTAAAGGGGACTCGGTACCTAACTGAAAGGATTATGAGACGTGTAGTGAGGAAGAGGTTGATGAACAACCTTGTAAAACTAGGTCTGCCACCCCTTCTACTATCTTGAAGGATAGGATTGATATTGCTGAAGATGTTTCTTTGTCACCCCCTATTTCAAGGACGAAGAGAAAGAGGAGTTGAAGGAGGGTAGAAAAAATAAATTGGCCATTAGGTCTACTAGCCTAGCGTAAGAGGTGCATGTTGCTTGTCCTCTGAAGACGAGTGTTGGGTAGGATGCTTTGGAATCTTCGGGTGTGGACTTGGAGATGCAGAATAGAAGGAGGTAAGTGGTTGAGGACATTGTTAGCTCTCTTCACAAGATTCAAATTCCTTTGGCTGGGGTTAAAGGTAAGGAGGTTTGTGCAATCCAAGGCAAGAATAGTCCTTCCCAAGAGGGTGATGTGGAGGATAAGGATGTGTTTAACTTTGATTGGGAATATTTGTCCAATGTTTTGGGCATGGCTAAGGAGGGCTCCATTTCTTCGTTCAAACTATTTGAATGGGTTTTTCATGAGCTCAACATGACTAATGTTAGGGTTCAGGGTATTGTGAGCAAAGTGGGGGAATCTTCACAATCTTCTATTTAGAGTCAAGTTGATGAGATGTTTGATTCCTTGAAGATTTTTGTTGAGGATATGTTGAAGATGAAGCAAATGTTTGAGCAAAGAATTCTAACCTTGGAAGAATAAATGCAAAGGATTAGTGTGAAATTGGATAAGGTCATGGAAGGGACTAATTCTAATGTGAGGTGTGAGGCTAAGGGCCTATCTAATCTTAATGAGAAGGCCAAGAAATGAATGGAGGTTGCTCTTGGTGAGAAAGGAGGTACTGGTGAGAGGCAAGTGGTGGAGGAAGCTTCAGTTGACAAGGTTGTTGGTTCGCAGATGTTTTGGTTAATGAGGTAAATGTGGTTGGGCCCAGTGTTATATCTTATAATAAGACCAAGATGTAGGCTAGGATTCCTGCTAAATATATGTCTGAAGTCATGGATGATCATCAGAAGACTATTAAGAGTGACATGGTAGCTACAAATATTCTAAAAAATATGTAGTTCTACTATTTTTGTCCTTCCTTTTTGGTTGATGTCGTGCTGATGGTTTGTTGCATTTGGGTTTTTGTTTTCTCTGTTTAGTTATCTTTCGCTTCAATTGTTCTTTTTTGTAAAGGGTTTTGGAGCCCCTTCAAAACCTATTTACCTCTAATCAAAAACTTTCTTGAAAGGATGTAACTAACTTTCAAAATAAAGCTGCAAAGTTGTACCTAGTTTCCCTAAGTTTAGGATTATAAATAGTGGTGTAAGCATGTATTTTATCATTATATAATAGTTTACAATAGAAAAGTGCACACCCTTAAACACTTTTTCACTCTAGTTTTATGCCACTTTGGGTTGATGTCTTAGACACATGATTTGAATTTTTTGGTGCACTCATTGACCCTAGACTTAATTTTCTACTCTTGCTTGCTTCATTGCCTTGTTCATAGCCATATTCATTAAGTCCCTAGCATTTTATTCTTCTTGAATATAATTGTAGATTTATGGTATTTCCCTTTGATAGGATTACTAGTGTGATCCTTTCCTCTTATTTAAAAACCCAAAATTATACATTCCAAGGCTAAAAATCCTAATATTTATATGTTGTCTATTAGTGTGAGTGCCAAAAAAATGAATTTCATGCATTTAGGTTTCTATATTTATGTTCACCATCCTATGTCATTTGCACATAAGGGAGAACATATGATGGCATAATTAGAATAGCATTCAAAAGCATAAATTATCTTTTTCATTTTCAAAGGTTCATCAAATGCATCAGAAACTCACTATCATATGTCAAACAAAGAACCAAAGTTTGTTCATCTATTGACATCCATTATCAAGGATATACTTCAAGGTACACACTAATCACAAAATCAGACATTGGCTTACTTCAAGAATGAAGAATCAAGTATCAACTAGCATATTGGCATCCACACATATGCACTCATTTCCTACCCCATGTATTTGTTTTCTTTTACTATTAAGTTATTTTGTGGGCTTGATCAACACATAAGAAGGAAGTTAGTATATGGTTACACCCTAGATAAACATGATGATCATTAGTGACCAAGATTTTTGGATGAACTGTGTGCAAATTTTTACATCAACATTTCAGATCATACTCCATGATCTATCATTAGGATGAAAAGCATATAGAGAGAGGAATGAAAATGAGATAGCATACTTGGATAGAAATAAGAGAGGAGGGTAGGGAGAGATGAGAGGCACACAACCCAAAAAATGAATGGAAGAATCAAGAAACTAAGGATTTATATCCAAGTCTGTTTCTTCCATTCATTTTTTGGGTTGTGTGCCTCTCATCTCTCCCTACCCTCCTCTCTTATTTATATCCAAGTCTGCTATCTCATTTCCATTTCTCTCTCTATCTTCTTTTCATCCTGATGAATCATAGTTTATGATTCGAAATGTTGATGTAAAAATTTGCACATAATTTATCTAGAAATCTTGCTCACTAACTATCATGGACTATGGGAACAAAATTTTATTAAATAATGTTGTTATTTTTAGGTAGCAAATACTAGTAATATACATATTACAAATGTTTCAATTTCTTATAATTTATTGGATCCTACTCTTTATAGTGCACATATCATTAGAGATCGCATGATTAATGGATTTAGGGGAGATACACATATTTATTTACATGTTAACCATTTTATTTTCTTGCATTATGTTCACATGAATTATAATGTGTTTCTAATATATGCATTTAGGAAAACTTAAATGATGATACTTTTTCTAGTTTTATATGTTTGCTTCTTATAATATATTCATTGATCTCGTTTGTACCTTTATTGATTTTCTTAATAACTTCCCTAGAGTGTTTCCTTTTGATGCTTCTACTTTTAAAACCTCTAGTGGTCTTTCATTATAAATTCTTATGGGTGGAGTTGTAGTTTCAAGGGATTCTTTAGATCCCCATCATGGCTCTCCTCATCGACACCATGCATCATCTTTCAAGTGGCATGCTAAACATGAATATGTTTTTTCTCATTATAATTATCCCCCCTTTGAACATGAGACTAAACATCATGTTCATTCTCTCACCACATTTAATTGGAAATATTTTCAAGGGAAGTCAAAAGAATTTAGATATTTCACTACTTTGGAAAATCCTCCCTACAGAGTGTTAAAAATAAAATTTTCAAGCCAAACTTCTCACTCTACCTTTGATAAATCATATTGATGGATTCAAATACATCCCAAAACACATTTATGATAGATTGTGTTGTAATTATATGATTAATTGGGAAAAATTATGGGTAGTTCTATCACTCTAAAGCACAAAATTTAATATTTTTTGATACAAATGTGACACAAATTGAGAGCATTGTTGGTAAAGGATGTAGATTTGTAAGACCTCAACATGATAATGAGGATCCTTCTAATCACAATCATGAAGAATACCAAAATTATAAAGAATATATATCATCACATTACACCATTACATGCCGAAACAACAAACATGATTATAATGAAGTAAATGTACACATATAAGAGAGCCTAAATGGCACAATATGTGATGGCATGATGGCTGACCCAATACTCAAATGGGAATTTCTTTATAAATAAAGGCATTTTAAACAATATAAATGATATAAAAGGATACCATTAATACATATTTATATATACAACTTCGTCATCATGATTAATGTGATAAAAAAATATTGAATATAGTAAAATAAATATAAAACAAGGACATAAAATGCAAGAAATAACATCAAAGTTGTAATGTTATACATTAATTTTATTCACAAATAAATTATTTATCATCATGACCTACCATCACCATTGCATTTTCCACCTATATCTTCAAGGGACACCCAATGAGAGGGAAGCATTATATTTTCATGATACACAATTTTGGCCCATGTTGAACTAATATTTTTTATTTTGTTACATGATTAAATCACTATCATATTCCCTATTTTTCTGTGCTTCATATTTTCACTTGATCTTCCCACCTAGGGGGTAATTTATTATTCCTTTTTACAATATATATGTGCATAGCCTTGATCTATTTGGGGGAAAATAGTGGGCACATATTCTCAATGCCTCTCAAACATATTTGTCAATAAAAAAAGGTAAGTACATTTCAAGTATGGATATTTTCACTCATCCTTACATTTACAAATTACCTCACTTGGTTCATACTCAAATTTTTAAATTTTAATGTAAAATTCAAATATTCATGCTATATTTTTATTCATGATTTTTTCTCTCCTTATTTTGTTAGAATATGAAAAATATATTCAAAATCCATATCTAATGTAAAGTAAAAACTAAAACCCTTATTTAACAAATAAATCAAGAACCAAACTAGTAGGATAAGGAAAAATTCCAAGAATGAGAGACAATCACAAGATTACAAGACAAGAATGTGGTTCAAAACAAATCCATTAACCAAAAAACTCATAATCACATGAATGATATACAAGGTGAATAGATACATAAATAGAAAAGAGAGTAGGAAACTATGACCAATGACATATGTAACGTTAACTACCCAAAAACATGTATGAGTTACATCCATTCAATATGTCATCTATCCTCATAAACAAAGCACTCCTAAAAACCTAAGCAAGCTAAGAAACCATGTAGGAAAATACATAATATCCAATGAAGGTAAATAAAAACCTACATGAACACCTTTCCTTAAGCTTAGGTGGGTGAAAAGATGGGTCTTACAAAATGAATCCATATTTTCACCCTCCTATATTTATACATGAATTTTATTCCAAAAATAAATAATTTATGACCATGACCTACTTTCTTGCTATATTTTTTTTTCTAATTATGTCAACAATCTACATGAAAGTTAGGCAATATTAAAGATCAATGAGATGTCCATCAATAATCTCCTAGATCTAGTGCATGTGAACCTTTATGTGTTTGGTTTGTTGATGTTGGATTAAGTTTCATGAAATCTAAATAGCACTTTATTTGTCACAAAAATGATAGATGGCCAATTTAACTAGATACCAAATTGGTGAGAAAATGCTTAATATAAATGGCCTTTTGTGGAAACTTTTAGAGCCCCCCAATAATTGACTTTAGTGGTAGAGAGAGTAGTAGCATACTTCTTCTTACTCAACTAACATATAGGACCTAAACCAAGTGAGAATTTGTATCTTGATGTAGACTTGCAATCTGAAGAATCAATCACCTACTCTAAATTAGTATATCCAACCATGTCAATACCAATACCTATTACATAGTGAGTCCCATAACTATGAGTATTACCATGTATCTAGTGGAAAAATCACTTGATTACCTTGAAATGAAGCTTATGGGATCCTACATAAATTGAGAGACAATGTCAATGGAGTATGAAATGATAGGTTATGCTTGAATTGGGTAAATGAGGCTACCAATACAAAGTAGCATCAACCAATGGTGAAGAAGATTGTGCCTCAAGTTTAAATCATAAAATAAAGGAGGTCAAATAATGTTTACAACCAACCATATGGAACCATGAGAGAAAATAAAGAACATAATTGAATTGTACAATAATAATCCAAAAAATGAACTAAGATATCTCAATCTAGAAAATAATAATATAAAAGCTACCATCGATGGTAGCTTTCATTGCCATACTAGAGGATGAATAATTTCTCATGATTAGTATAATATGTATATGTTTAGCACAAAATGACATCTAAATAATTCAACTATGAGGAGGAATGAATTCATTATACCAAGAATGAGGAGCCTTTTTTAGGCCATAGATTAAAAAAATTGAAATTTGCAAACCATAAAAGAATCCTAAAAAAAAATCAATGGTTTCTCCATATTCATCTCTTCCTCAAGGTCTCTATGAAGAAAAAAAATATTCACATCCATCTGGTGTACCTCAAAATAATTTTCTAAAATAATAGCAAGTTTGAGTTAGATAAATTCCACCTTTACAACTATTGCAAATGTTTCAATAAAAACCAATTCCAAGAACATGTGAAATTTCTTTACAATGAGTCATGCTTTGAACTTATCCACTAACCCATTTTCTAAAAAAATTATTTTATATTTCCCCCTACACCAAGAAAGTTTCATTCCTTTAGGAAGGGGAAACCAAATCCCAATTATGATTTCTAACTAAGGAATTGTACTCCTACATAGTTGCATCCCACTTAGGAATTTAAAATGTCTCCTCAAAGGGAACACTTATATCAATGAACAACTCACGTGGTATAGTGAATAATTTGATAAATTTTAACATCATCTAGATAGTTGAAAAATATGTAATTCATGCTTTATAGGCCCATATAATTAAATTTCTCTGTTGGAATGTTGGCCCATGTGGTATACCCAAAAAAATTGAAATTCTTGATTATGGATTTATGACCACTCCAAGCTTCAAAAGGAGTGTCTCCCTTGAAGGATTTATGATGAACATGGTTCTAAATATAACACACATAATCAATGGCCTCCACCTAGTACTTTGATGTAAGAGATCTAGAGTAAATCATATAGTTAGTTATTTCCTTCAAGGATTTATTCTTATCCTTATCCTTTATCACATCATTTTGTTAAAGATTGTATGCAACTTTATGCTACAAATTGATCCCTTTGAAGTAAAAAGGTAATCAAAATAATAATTAACATATCGTAATTATCAATGTGTAGAACCATGATGCCTTTCCCTAACTATTTCTCTACATGTGATTTTAATTCTTGGATGTATGGAAAAGAAAAAATCCCTATGTATACTTGGAAAAGTTTGCAATAAAGGTCGATAAGTATCCATCCTTTTTGAATTAAGGATGCAAAAATTGACTAGATAAATAATTGGGAATCAAATCTAGAATGTATTAGATATAATTTTTTGTATCTTCAAAATGCTTACCAAGAATTTAGCCCTAAAAAATACCATAAAAAAAGTAAATAGAAAGCAACCCATAACTATGCCTTACTAGTTGAATTACTATAACTAGTGGTAATTCAAATTCCCAAACTACTCATGCCACAAATTACTCACCTCACTAGAATGACTGAGTGTAGACACCTAAGATATTCCCTAGGTCTATACATCATCACTAAACCTATCACCTAATCCCTAATTTATCAAAATCCTTCACCTAGGCCTACGTCCCATCACCTAGTCCTAATTAATCTAGGATATATGGGATTTTCACCTAAAGTTTGGATAACTTAATTAAATAATAATATTATTTAATTAACCACCCTTTTCCATCTCACCCATGTGGATGAAATAATTAAGTAACAATATTATCTAATTAAGCCTATATTCCCTCATCACTTTCTAAGAATCATAGGGATGTAAGAACACATGTCCTTGTGCTCCCATTATTCTCTCAACACATTCCAAGAATATTGGGCACCTAGGAACACTTTTCCTTATGGTTCCCTTATCCTCTCAATACATCCCAAAGTTATAGCCCTTTTAAGTGCACATGTCCCTAATTTACCTCATCCTCACAACTACTTACTAAATTTGGTAAGTTAATCCTAGTCATTCACATTATAACTACCTTCATATCCACCCCTCATCCTCTCCTAAATCCTAGGGAATTCCTCTCAACCTTCCTCCGCCCTTGATCTCACAATTAGATCTTGGCTATCCATTCCTCATTCCTAAAATCTATCAATTGAAGCACTCCATCCCTCATTATCATCCACAATCATTCATGCTAAGTATATGTTGGAAAAATTGGTATCATTCAAGCAAGGAGAATCCACATCCTAATCATCCAAGGAGAAAACAATTCAACAATGGAGGCTTTGGTAACATTTGAATTCAACTTTTGATGTTATTATCTTGTTTACTTTCATTGTTGAACTCTATCTAGAGGTTTGTGATAGTTTAGAATTGTTGAAAAAATATTGTCATCAATGTCAAAGGCGGATTGGTGGCATCTTGGTGGATCTAAAATAAATATTGTGTATACTCATGCTAGTCGCCCCCTTGAAGGTTGAAAGAGAAAATGGAAATAAATAAATAAAATTTAAATTTAAATTCCTTCATTCTATGGGCCTATCCCCCCAAATGTAGCGCTTTAAAAAAAATAGAATTAAAAAAAAATTATTGGGTCGACCTCCTAGGGCAGTGCACCCAAACTAGGGAAAATAAATTAAAAAATAAATAAATTCTATAAGAGGATCGACTTGTTTTGAAAAGTCACCTCTCTTGGGTGAAGAGGCATTTTGAGAGGTATAAGAGGTTGTGAGAGTCAATCAATTCAAGGAATATTTTTGTATGAAGAGAATAAATAAAAAATTATTCATGTAGATCTACAAGATATATGTGAGCAGATTTATAGCAGTGAATTTGTGGAAGGAGAGCTTGTGACCCAAGCAATTTCATGGCAATCTATGAGCAGATCTTATGAAGACATTATTGCAGATTTTATGAAGACACTGTTACCAAATTTTGAGAGGACATTATTGTTGAGTTTGAGAAGATATTATTACCTTTTGTGAAGACTATATTGCAGACTTGTGAGAGGAAGTTTTTTGAAAATTTGTGATCTAAGGAATCAAGGTATATCTAAGGAGTGGAAAGTTAAAATTATTATTATTCGTGTGGAGGTTGGAGCCTTCTAATTGATGAGATGGAGAGGTTAGTGTATCTTATTAGAAGATATTGTTGTCTCTTTTTGGGTTGGTGCTTAGTGGTGGGGATTGGAGTCTCCAGTGGGTTGGTACCTATGAATTTTTCAAGTAGTTTTATGCTAGCATGATTTTCCATGGTTTTCTCTCATAAGGGTTTCACATAAATTTGTGTGTCTCTTGTGCATTTTTTCAAATTGTTATGATGTGGACAATTAGGTCTTGAAGTAATATTTCTATTCCTGTTTTCAAGTTAAGGAGTAAATCTTTAATCTATACTGATTCACTCCCCTCTTAGTATAAGTGTGTGTTTTATCAAGAGTAAGAGTCTCTTGTGTTGAATTTGGTTCTATTTCAATGTCTAAATTCGCACTTACATTATGGTGACTCTACTAGGGAGTACCCCCATATTTCACTTCATTTTGTATCTTGGTGTTTTATGGTGATTTGTCACTAAATTCATGAATCCATTCATATTTTCAAATTACCTCTTTCACAATGATCTTATGTTTGTCCTCATCGAAGAGTTTAAAATCCCATTTTCATGTTGCAATGGGGCCCAATACCTTCCTTTTCAATGGTTATATTTTTGATGAGAAAATATAACTTTTTGATACCACATGGCTTTACAAAGATGAGCAATATGCTACTTGCTTCAAAGAACATACATATCCTATTTCCATGTGCATTTGTAGTAACATGAACTATCAAGGAAAAGGTCTTGATTTAAATGATCAAGGGTTTCTTGATCCTATTGATATACCTACCAATGATGGAACCTAGTTTAGGATATGGCACTTATAATGAGAATCTTGATACCCTTTATAGTTTTTCCTAGTAATAGTAGGCACAATTCTTTTGATCTAGATGATAGAGAAGTAAGTTCCATTCCTATTCCTTTTGAAAATCTTGCTGCCACAAACCTTTTTGATAATAATACCATCCTTACCATCCATCACGACCTCACATACCTTGAATGGGACCAACATGATCCTCCTAATTTGAAAATATTTTAAAATAATGAGGTCATTCTATAACTTATGCAATCCCATACCCATCTCCCATCAGGAGATCATAAGAAAGGTTTTCAAATCTTTTTTATTTCATCAACATATTTTAGAGAGCAAGAAGGTATTTCAGAGGAACCATCAAAACCTACAAATACATCCCTTTATAGTGAGCTTCACCTTCCATTGGCTCCTACTCCACTTCAAGATGGGTCACCACTCCTTATTAAGGAATTTATAGACATAAATTTGGGTATAAAAGAGGCACCTAAGTTGACACAAATTGCAACTACTTTAGATATTGAGTTAAACATGAAAATCTTTACAATGCTTAGGGATTATCTAGATATATTTGATTGGTCCTACACTAACATGCCTAGATCAGATCCTTCTTTGGTTGTCCATCACCTTGTGGTGAACTCAAATGCTAAACTAGTTCGACAAAAGCTAAGAAAAATGCATCCTAAAGTGACCCTTTTAGTCAAAGAAGCACTTCAGAAGCTAATAGACATGGGATTCATTCGACCTATTGACTATCTAGGGTGGGTTTCTAATATGGCATATGTTAGTAATCCAACCAAAGGAATCAAAGTATTCAGATACTTTAGATACATCAATAAGGCTTTCTCCAAAGATGATTATGCACTATCGAATATTGATATGATTGTGGATTTGACAATTGGTCATTAGATGGTGTCCCTTATGGATGACTTTTTAGGGTATAACTAAATTCAGATAGCACTTGATGAACAACATAAGACAACTTTCATCACCCCATGGAGTATATTTTGTTATAAAATCATGCCATTTGGCCTAAAATTGTTGGTTCCACGTATTAATAGGCCATGACTATCATATTCCATGTGTATACCTTGGAATTTATCCTATTCTAGTATGCAAAATAACTCAAAATGCGAATGATAAAAAGACCAAGGACACCTCAAGATTAGCCTAAAGAGTGATAAAACAAGAAGGAAAGTAGATAAAACAAGATGAAAATGATTATACCTTCCTTGCTGTTGGAGACTCTTTGGTTGGCCCTTGATTTTGATGGATTTGTGTGCTCCTTGGATGGCTTGTGATGTAGCTAGATGCAAGATTGGATGTGCAAAATGATTAGAATGGATAGCTAGATGATAGTGGATGATTGAGAATGCAAATTGGCAGCATGTAGTTATGAAATGGCTAAGTCTTGAAAATGCCCTTGAGGGTGGGGGTATTTATAGGAGAACTTGAATTCTCTAGAGAATTCAATGGTTGAGATTCATCCAACAAGGTCAAGATGGAGGGCTATGGTGGGTTGAGAACTCACAAGCCCTCACATATTGACATGTGGAATGTGAGATGGATAAAGGTAGGATGATGTGGAGGTGATGTGTCAAAAAGGGACATGAGGTGGAGGAAGGACAAGTACCTTCCAAGTACATTGGGAGATGGGAAGAATCTTGGGTGAATAAAAGTGAATTAAAAATTCACAATGATTGGAAGAATCTGGTGGATAAGACAATGTTCCCCAAAGGTGGGAGTTTGTCACATGTGACTTGATGTGACAAGTCAAAGCTTCTAGAAGATGCATGGGAAAAGGGGATTCTAGGAGGAATAAAAGTGAATTAAAAATTCACATGGGGAAGAGAGGAGCCTAGGGTGAATAAAAAGGAATTAAAAATTCCTTGGGGGATGGGGAGAGTTGACTAAGGTACTAATTAGGTTTGACTAATCAGTAATTAGAGGATAATTAGGGGTTAATGTGGATTAGAGGCCAACTTGCAAAAGTTGGAGGATGTGACACATCCTAATCAAGGATTAGGCATGTGCACATCCTTAATGAAGAGATTAGGAAATGGATTAGGATTAGATGAAAAAGACATGTGAGGAATTAAATAAATGTAATATTTATTTAATTCATTTGATGAAAGGAGGATTAAAAGAGGGTAAGGTATTTAATTATTAATTAAATACCTTAGGGATTTGGCAGAATTAAGGATATTAATTAAATAATAGTAATATTACTTAATTAACTCATATAAGAGGATGCTTAGATGAAAGGGGATAAATTTGGATAAATTAAATGTCCAAATTTGGATGTCTACACCATGAAATGCTAAGACTATGTTGATGAAATTCTAGGAAAGTTCAAATCCTAAGCAGATCACCTAATCATCTTGTGTCACATTTCATAGGCTCATATAATATAAAGTAAAATTAAATCCCAAGAAATTTGTCTTTGGAATCACATCAAGAAAGCTCCTCAAGTTCATTATTTCCAGATGTGGCATAAAGGTAGATCTAGATAAGGTAAAACAATAACGAAAATTCCATCCCTTAGGAACCTCATAAATTTACATAGTAGATAGGGGAAACTCTAAGCTATCAAATGATTCATTGCCAAATTAGAAAAAAAGTGTCATCTATTTTCACATCTACTCTGAAAGAATGTCATATTTGAGTGGAATGGGTCATATCAAATAAAATTTGACCAAATCAAGGAATACCTATCTAATCCTCCAATTTTAGTCCTCCAATTTTAGTGGTACCCACTCCAGATATATGTATTTTTTGTTGTACATCTTAGTTATATAACATGCCTTAAGTGACCTTTTAGCTCAACATAATGATCAAGAGAGAGAAAACACCATCTATTACCTTAGCAGAACACTGGTTGGATGTGAACTCAATTATTCATCCATGGAGAAAGCTTTCCTTGCAATAGTCTTTGCCACACAAAAACTTCATAATTAAATGATTAATGTTACCACTCATTTGATTATAATAATTGACCCATTAAAATATTCTTTGTGAAAAGAAAATCTTACTAGTTGGATAGCAAAGAGGGCCATGATCATTAGTGAGTTTGATATTGAGTATGTCAACCAAAATGAAATCAAAGGTTAGGTTATAGAAAATAAATTAATGGAGGATCCTATTCAAGACTTTTAACCTTTGAACTTAGAATTTCTAGATGAATCTATCCTTCACATTGAGGAATTGAAACCATGGACATTATACTTTGATGGATCATTCACATCACATGGATCAGGTGATGGCATCCTTTTATCACCCCTAAAGGTGATTTCATTCCTAAATTCCACATTACTTTTGTTTGCACAAGCAATATAGCAAAATATGAGGCATTGTTATCTAGTCTAAAACTAGCAATTCTATGACACATCCAAAATTTGTAGGTCTTTGGTGATTCACAGTTGGTAATTAATAAGGTCAATTATGAATTCCTTACTAACAATGAAAAACTTGTTCCCTATAAACACATGGTTGATAGTTTTAAATAGTACTTATTGGACATATATTTTGAGCAAGTTCCTAGTCTCAATAACAAACCAACTGATGAAATGGCCACCATTGGATCTCTTCTAGATATGCCAAATGAATCCCAGGGGTATCATTTCCTTCTAGAGAAACTCCTTATACCTGCTTATGGCCTTCCATCCTTTGATGTGATATGTGACATTTTTGGTCCCAACACTCCCTGGTACAATGATATTTTTTCCTATCTCCAAAACCAAACCATCATGCCCAACCTATCATCCACCAAATGAAAATCCCTTATCCAACACACATCATCTTATACCATCCTTGGTGGCACGCTCTATCATAGAGGTTATGATGACACTTTACTTCAATTTCTCAACTCAAATGAGGCTAACCTTGCACTTTAGGAAGTCCATAGCAATACTTTGGCGCTTATACAAACGAAATGATCCTATCCAAAAAGATCCTTTTTATAGGATACTATTGGCTTACCATGGAATATGATGCCTATCAATATGTAAAGAAATACCTTGCTTGTCAAAATATGGATACCTTATTCATGCACCCTCACAAGCCCTCCAACCCATTACCACTCCATGCCCCTTCTCTACTTGGGGCCTTGATCTCATTAGCAAGATTAATCCCACCTCCTTGAATGGCCATAAATTCATTATTATCGCTACTGAATATTTCACTAAGTGGATCAAAACAATTCCACTCACTTTCACCAATGACATCCAAATTTCCAAATTCATCCTTAACCATCTCATTTTCACTTTGGCATACCATCCATCATTATCATAGAAAATGGTAAATCCTTTAAAAATAATGAAGTTGTACCACAAAAAAATGGATCATTGACATTTTCATGCTTATTTAGGTCTTTCTCTTGTGATGATTGACCTATTTTTCTTTGATTTAATGTTGTAATGTAACTTATGTATTCACATTACGTCCTAAATATTTGAATTATAATGTCTTGTGAAGGTGTTGTGAAGTGTTGTAACACATTTCTATACTTTTCTAGACTCTTCTTATTATAATTCATCTAAAAATCACCTTTTTATCCCTTATCAAGTCCTATTTTAAAGTGTTGTAAAGTCTTGTAACAAGATTTCATACTTTTTTGGGCTTGTTATCACTATTTACACCTTTCTTATGCTTTATATGACCTCTTTATGCACTCATAATTCATAATTAAGTGTATTTTTTAATGTAAACCCAAAAAACAACATTAAATGTAACTTAATTCCTGACACCCAGTTACAAGCCTAGAGTGGGACCCATTCACCATGGGTGGTGAATGAGTCCCTCTTGGCTCCAAATTCAAAATAATTCAAAATTCCTTTCGGGTCTTTATTCAAAAAGACCTTATGTTAGCCTGTGATGTTGTATCATTGGGTAATTAGGGCATACGTGTGTATAAATAAGTTTTTTCCTTCCATTTCAACCCCAATTCATTCACTAGTTCATTCAAGCATTCAATTACATTCAATCCATCAAAGCATCATTCAATCAAGCAATCATCAAGCATCTTGGAGTAGCCATTGACATATCTTCAGACTTCAACAATAAGGTTTTGGTGAGTTTAGGACATTTGCATGTTGTTACTCATCATTTAGTTCTTCATTTCATTTCATTTCTTTATCAAGGGTTTGATTACCAAAGTGGGATTTGACTAAGGCAAATCCTTATACCCTAACCCTTAACCATTTTTTCCCTTTTGCATGTGTGTTTGTAGACTTTGTATATAGATTTGTTAAGAAAAAAGGTGTTGAAAAGTGGTCAATAAGTCATCAAAGTGTTTCAAGTCAACTAAACCCTAATTCAAGCTTGGAGACATCCTATATCCCATTTTCTACATATTTGACTCCGTCAACCCGATAAGAAGACAAGTGCAGATTTGGACCTACAAGATTGACCTTTGAATTTGCAAAATTTTGGAGGATTGATTCACCATCAGTGGAAAATAAGTCCCACCTGAAGGCTAAAAAAACTAATTTTGTCAGAATCCAGCTCCCAACAGTCGAAAAGTAATTGCAAGTCTTTTTACTAGTAGGAGGACTAATTCGCCATCAGTGGTGAATGAGTCCCACTGGTGATCAATAGTGATTTATGCTAGTTTCCAGAACCTTCTAGGATCAACATTCAACTTCTAGGTGCACTCTGTTAAACCTCATTCAATTCTACTTGCACTAGTTCATGTTGTTAGTTCATTTTTGCATACCTCACTGTGTTTTCAAACATTGCATATTTCATCGGTTTTACATTCACAATTAGTCAATTTCATCACTTAGTTACATTTAGATCATTGTATTTAGTCATAATCACATCATACATTCCTTAGTTTGAGTGAACCACCTCAATTTTGGGGTTCTATCTCTCTCCTTTTAGGTGAAAGATCCTAAGAGTGTAAGATAAGTACATAGAACACCTCAAAATTGATGGTTCATTTTGGTGAACCTGCATTTTGAATTTTTATCTTTCTTATTTCAATTGCATCTTGTATCCTAGGTTTCCTTTACATCAACATTCAATTAGGTTTTTTTTTTTTTTGCATCCTAGGGTTTCTAAAATTGCATTAGTGAAAGAATCATATAGATTTCATTTTTGTATATCAAATCATTAAAAAACTGAAAATTTGCATTTGCATCTTCAGTGTGCATCTGAAACACATAAAAATCACTTTAAATTTTATGAAAAACACAAAAAAATCTCACACTTGGACTCATTCACCACCCTAGGCGAATCAGTCCACCTGCACATTTTGAACTGCATTTTCAGGCATTTTTTGGGTATTTTCTACCTCACAATTTGTTGTTATTACTTTCTGTCATACTTTCCAAATTTTTTGTTTTATACACTTTCTTGCATATTAGTTTACTTTTATTCATTTTCATCATGGCTTTCTGCTTTAATAAGTTTTGGAATTCATTGAAATCCTTAGTAGACATGTCCAATTGTGCTTTTGGCTGTGATGCTAATGACCTTGAGCTTCATAATGCTCCTTCCACTCCAAATGCATGTCCTCCTCATGTTTTAGACATCACTAGAGAAGATGATGATAGCATGTACAAGTTCTTAAATTCATTTCTTGACAACCTTGAAACCAATACAACCTTTTACCCATCCATGAAGTCACAAGATCTCCCTACTGCCTCACTCCCTGACATGTTTGGTTATTTACATCCTAAAATGACTGAAAGACCTAATTTTCCTCCATCAGGTGGACCTAGTTCCTCTAAACAACCACATCCTCGACCATTTTATGATCACAAAGTTACAAACACACCAATCAATCTTGAAGAAACATATGGAAAGGGTTTTACTATCTTAAGCAAACAATGATGTAACACAATAATTGAACATCACATTCACCAACTTTTAGAACAAAGACCAATAGATGAAAACACAATAGGATTAGGATAACAAGATCCTCCTCATGACAACAAGCCTCCTTTTGAATATTGGAGACTTTGAGATGATGGTATAGTGATTGTTGATTCTCCTCTTGACTTGAACATTCTTCTTCCATGTGAACAACCATTACCTAATTCCAATGACAAGGATGCTAGGATCCCCATAGGTCCTATTCCTCTTTCAATCTATGAAAATGGTGAATCTAGCAAATGCAAGAGGCCTTACAAATTGAAGAAACTAAAGTTTCCTCTCCACCCACCACCTAAATGTGAAAGGAAACTTCAAATGATTTTAAACAGAGGTCTCATCTTATTACCACCTATGAATAGGTTGGTCATCCATCCTAAAGATTCCAATGTACCTTTTTGTAAATATCATCATGTCCTTGGACACCGAACTGATGAATGTCGGACACTAAAGGACATATTGAACAAGTATCACTTCATTGATCCCGATTGTTACCCTATTATACCATAATTCCCTAAAACCAAATCTCTTCATCATGCCATAGTTGTAGAATTTTGCACTCTTACTATTGCATGATCCTTCCCATCACCCACTTCAGCTCATTCTTGCCTCACATTCCATGGGGGCAAGAATTTGTTAGCCTTGTCTTCGTAATGCATTTGTCCTTGTCTCTTAACTGTGTTATTCCTCTTCCATTTATATTACTTGAGATTAAGAAGCCAATAACTCGATTAATGGTTGACTTACTTTTGCATTGCTAGCCTTTTACATTTTCCTTTTTCTTTTACAATTTCCCTTTTTTTCTTTGATGTGCTTGTATGTGCGTCTAGTGTTCCCCGTAATGTGCATTTAATGTTCTCTTTCTTTGTGCACTTCTTCTATTTTTACCTCTATTCTTCTATATGTCATACCTTTTTCTTTTATTTTTCGCTTTTGTTTTGTGTTTTTCCTTTTGGGGGTGATGCAAAGCATTGAGATTCCCTAAGTTTCTTCCATGTTGACCCAATTGGTCCCTTTTCCATTTTACTGTCTTTTCTTGTCTTTTCCTTTTGGGGATGACACAAGGAATTGAGACCAAAATGTCTCCTTCATGTTGACCTAAAATCTTTTTCTTTTTCCTTTCCCCTCTTCATTTTCTTTTCGCTTGTGTTTTCCTTTTGGGGACGATGCAAGGTGTTGAGACCACAATGTCTCTTCCATGTTGACCCACAATGAATCTTCTTTTTCTTTTGTTTTCACTCTCTTTGTATCATTCTTCCAGTTCTATGTGTTTTGGGGAATGATGACAGTTCTGAGCTCTTTAATCAAAACATTGTAGCAATGAACATACTGACCCCAAATCCATAGATCCCTTATGTGTTTGGTGTGTTCCTTTCTAAGGGGGAAATCCCATTTCTTTTGTTTTCTTTTTCTTTTACATGACGCAACTGTACTCAAAAACATATGACTTGGCATAGGGGATTTCCAAGTTGGCTCTCATGTCTTGTTTTTCTTCTTGCATCTTTCCTTTGCTACTTTAAAGTAATTTCTCATAGAACGGTGTATAGTAATTCCTTTAAAGTGGGGGCATACATTGGTGGTATTCATTTGTTTCTTGGTTCCTAGTGCAACCTTGTTACTTCATATGATGTGTTTGTCACTTTGTGGATGACATTGGGTGTGATTTCCTTCATAAGTGTGATCTATCTTAGCATATTGCATTCCTCTTAGCGGCTTGATGCAATGCATTGCATCCCCTAAGTTGTGAATATTCTATTCTTTTATTGGTCCTCTCTTGGAGACATTAGACACTGTAGACACCTAAATTTGGACACTTGATTTATCCAAATTTATCCCTTTTCATCTAAGCTTCCCCTTATCCGCATTAATTAAGTAATATCACTATTATTTAAATAATACCTCTAAATTCTTCTAATCCCTAAGGCATCTAGTTAAATAATTAAATACCTTCCCCCTTTCATCAAATGGATTAAATAAATATGCCATTTATTTAATTCCCTTTATGTCACATCCTCCATCATTTTTATCTAATCCTAATCCATCTTCTAATCTCATCATTAGAGGTGTGAACATGCCTAATCATTGATTAAGATGTGTCACATCTTCTAAATTTTGCAAGTTGTCCTCTAATAGCCATCTAACCCTCCTCTAATCCTTCATTAACTAGCCTGATCAACCTCTCAAATAATTTTTAATTCTTTTTATCCTTCCAAGGAATATTAAATTTTTTTTTCTCTTCCCCATGTGATCTTTGACTTGTCACATCAAGTCACATGTGAAATATAACCCTCTTCTAATATGTCATTAATTAGTCTAATCAAGTACTTGAACAACCTTAATCACTCAATTAGGTCATCCCTAATCCCCATATTATTTATGGAATGTGTCCTTAGTCAACTTCATTAAATGCTTTCTCCTTTTGGACAAGGCATCTCCATTCCCCATGTGAATTTTTAATTCACATTTAATCCCCCAATGCATTTAAAGGAATTTTAAATTCCCCACTTGTCCTCTCACCCACATGGGGACAAGTACCTCCTTTATGAGGAGATCTTGTCCCAATCCCAAGGTACTATGTACCCTCTCCATGTCATGTACTATCCTTCCACCTCATGTACACATCATCCATTTTAAGCCATATCACATGCCACATGTCAAGATATGAGGGCTTGTGAGTTCTTAACTCACTTTAGCCCTACATCTTGATCTTGGTGGCTCAATCTTAACCATCCATTTCCCTAGGGATTTCCAAAATCTCTATACATACCCCCTCTTTTCTCTCATTTTAGATCATGCATTGTAGCCAAACTCTTACAAATTTTTCCTAGAATCCATACTTAGTCATTTTCATGCTTGCACCCACTTGCATCCATTATCATATCATCATCTAGCTTGCATCTTGCCATCCAAGGAGCATACAACACCAAAGATCGAAGGGCCAACCAAATGATCGATTCGACACAAGGTAAAAGGTTTCATTTGTTGTTTTTATATTGTGTTGAATCCAACTAGGCTAATCTTGAGGTGTAGGTTGTTCTTAGTGGTATTTGCACTACTTTGTTTGCTACTTGTTTTCTACCACTCAAATTTGACCTATCACATTTTTAGCACGCCCGGTGGGACCCACAAACGGGTCTCTTGCTTTCACGTTTTATGTTTTTTGACTTTTTGTAGGTATAGGTCACAGAGGGGCGGACCCTACCTAACAGACAGGTGGACCCGCCCTCCACAGGCGGACCTGACCCTCTCTAGGGGCGGACCTGCCCTCCCCAGATTGCAGAAAGTGGTTTTTTTGAAAAAATTTCATAGAGAGGCAGACCCAACCTAATAGATAGGTGGACCTGACCTAATAGAAAGCTGGATTTTCCCTAGACAGCCAGATTTTCCCTCACAGATAGGAGATTTGCCCTAGACAACTTTTTTGAAAAGGTGAAATTTTAGTTTTTTAGCATTTTTTTTACTATTTTAAGGGTTCTTAACCGCTAATTAGGAACATAGCTTAATTAAAAGGTGTCAATCAACCTTGTATGTTGTGTTTTTAGTTAATTTAGTTGACGTATTCAATCCCCTTGTGCCATTCGGTGATCCTGGGTGACGAGAAATCGTAGCTTACCACGTCCTTTGAGTCTACCCATTTTATTTTTCTTAGTGGGACCTACTTGGGGATTTCATCATCCCAAGGGATGATTCCAACCACGCGTACCAGCGAGGTATATAAAGGAGGGAGAGCAAAAGTTATACCTCAATCCAACAATGTTGTAATTGGCGAAGTATCGGGATGATGTGAAGAGTTGGTCTGAGCCTTTTAGGTTCCCGACTCATGCTTGTAATGGGTTGGTGTTCATGGTTTGGGCCTCACATACTAGGTGTATATCGAGGACTCCCTAATAACCATGTTCATCCTAGATTAGAGGACTTTGTTGACCATTTCCTCTCTACTAGGCTTAGGCTTGTGATTGTCTGATTTGTCTTCTTTGTGCGAAACCAGTGATTGTTTGATTTCCTTCATTTTTCCATAGCCTTTTGATTGATGACCATTGTGTTTTTAGTCCTTTGCCTTGGTCTTTTTTGTCAAAAGTCAAGTTAAACCCTCCTTGGCCAGACTTTCCCTCATCCATGGGTGGACTTGCCCTAAAAACTAGTCTTTTGAAGGTTGTTTTTAAACTAATTTCATCAGTTTTTGCTCCTTGGGAAGACTTTCCCTCATCGAGGAGCGGACTTGCCCTAAAAACCAGTCCTTTGGAGCCTGTTTTGGTGGATTTCGACCAACTTTTTCTCCTTGGGTGGACTTGCCCTCATCTAGGGGTGGACTTTCCCTAAAAACTAGTCCTTTGGAGCCTGATTGTGACCTAATTTCTTCAATTTTTTCTCCTTGGGCGGACTTTCCCTCGTCCAGGGGCGGACTTGCCCTAAAAATTGGTCCTTTGGAGCCTGATTTTGACCTAGTTTTATTAGTTTTTGCTCCTTGGGCATACTTTCCCTCATCTAGGGGTGGACCTGACCTAAAAACCAGTCCTTTGGAGCCTCTTTTGGTGGATTTTGACCAAATTTGTCTCCCTGGGCGGACTTGCCCTCATCCAGGGGTGGACCTGCCCTATTAACAGTCCTTTTGGAGCTTATTTTGGCCATTTTTGACCAACTTTTTCTCCTTGGGTGGACTTGCCCTCATCCAGGGGTAGACCTGACCTAATAGACAGGCGGATTTTCCTTGACAAATAGCCATATATGCCCCGCCATTTCTGCATTATAAACCCATTTTCCTCCGTTCAATTGCCAATCTTCTTGAATTTTCATGCTCTTTCCAACGACATATACCACTTCATACTTTTGAGAAGTTTCTAGGTGCACCTTTTTCTTCCCCATCCACCTCCTCGAGGGGGACATACCCTACCATTCTCTTCGTTTACTCATTCTAAGTGAACGTTCATCCATTCAACACATCCTTTCATCATTCCGAACTCTCGTTCTATCATTCTGATCATCCGTTTACTCGTTCCAATTAAACGTTCATCCATTTAACACATCCTTTCATCATTTTGAACTCTCATTCTTTCATTTCGATCATCTGTTTACTTGTTCCGAGTAAACATTCATCCATTCAACACATCCTTTCAACATTCTAAACTCTCGTTCTTTCATTCTGATCATCCATTTACTTGTTCTGAGTAAATGTTTATCCATTTAACACATCCTTTCATCATTCTGAACCCTCATTCTTTCATTTTGATCATTCGTTTACTCATCCAAGTAAATGTTCATCCATTTAACACATCCTTTCATCATTTCAAACTCTCGTCCTATCATTTTGATCATTCGTTTGCTCATTCTGAGCAAACATTCATCCATTTCTATCATCCATTTCTCCAATCAAATCATCATTTTCCCCATCCAAATTCCCTAAACTTCGTCTCGGGTTATTATCCAAATTGACCAAAGTATCTGATCTGATCATCATCATCAACATCCTCTTAGGATTGTCATCCATCCTAGGATAATCATCATCATTGGCCCAATCAATCCATTTTCAATCTCAAAGTGGATTCGGTGCCGCAATCATACATTTATCCTTTCATCCGATCAATCAACATCCTAATTCACCTAGGATAATCTCTGAACGGGGCTTAGAATCCCTTCCATCATTCTATCAATTGATCAATCTTATCCAATCCAATCCAATTGCATCCTTATCCAATCAGCTTAGATCCAATCAATCTACTTCCATCTCGAAGCAGATTCGGTGTCGTTATCATCCTTTGATAATCAAATCCAATTATTAGAATCAATCCCATCACATCATCCAATCATCCTAATATGAGCTTTAATCCAATCCCGATCTGAGCTTGCCCTAAATCTCAAGTTGAGCTTTAGTCCATTTCCATCCAAAATCTTTATCCATTCTCTTTATCCTTTCACCATCATGAATTCTTATCCTCCATCAATAGTGGTCAAGGGAAACCCTAATTACGTCAACGACGATAATGAAACTCTTGTCAATCAAGAAGAATGTGACATGGATCCCCTTGACACTATCATTGCTAGTAAGTTTTCTCCACCCGCTTTCCAAAATCTAATCATCCCTTCAAGTTATGTTGTTATGTCTTCATCCATGCCTAATTATGCTCCCTATGCTACCTGTGACAAGGGATACCCATCACATCCATCATATCCTTCATCTACATCATCCAATTATCCTAGTCTGCCATCACAATACCCCTATCCTAATCCCCTGTCCACATCCTCCTATCTCAATCCTTCATCCATATATACCCACTACCCCAATCTCCCATACCAATCTACTCACCCTAATCCTACATTCGCACCTTCCTATTCTAATCCAACATCCACTCCAACCTATCGTTATCCTAATCTGACATCCGCAGTTCCCTATCTCCATCCACCACCTCAATCTTCTCATCCTAATCCACCATCCCCATACCCTTACTGCAACCCACCACCCACATCCTCGTGTCCTAATTCACCATCCCAATATCCTTATCTTAACCCTTCATCTAATCTTAATCCCCCATCTATTCCCACATTTGCATCCAATCCCATTCCCCCATCTAATCCTAGTCCACCAATCTCTAGTCCTAATCCCTCACCAACCCATAATCCCTCATCCACTCCTACCACACCATCTCAACCTAGACTATGCAAGTCTCTCATTTCAGAAGTTCTCCAAGGACTTATAACAAAGAACACATCTCCCACTCCACACTCCACACCTTGAAGTTGTGGAATCATGCCATCCCAACCCATCATCCATGATCATTAGTGATGAGGCCCTTCTCCACCCAACACCTATCATTGATGTTACCACCCCTAGCACCACTCAAACTATCAAAACCATCACATCCTTTGAATCCACTGAGCCACCATCTCCTACAATCACATCTACCGAATCCATTGAACACCCACTTCCTACTCCAAGAGTAGCCAAACCCATTGAGGACACTCAAATCCAATCCACTTCTCCCTCTCCTAGTGTCACTAAAATCCATTCTGATGATTGCATCGAATCCTCCATCCCTCCATCTTCCCCACTTGAAGAGTCCCACCTAGACTCCATTATCATGCCTCCCGCACATGATGAGTCATGCCAAGAGCCTGATCTGAAGCATGCCGACATATCCCCTTCTTCAGATCAAGATCCTACCATCCCATCTAATCCACCTCAAGATCACAGTCCCCCATCCATTCCATTCCATGATCCCCTTATCATTGTAGATTCCACCGCTCCATCCCCATCTCCATCGCATGAGCTTGCTACCACAAATCCAGATCCTATCATATCCCCTAATCTCTCTCCGGATACCACCCATCCAAATGTTGTTACCCCATCATCTCCCTCTTATGATCCCCCATCATCGTCTAAAACTACTATCCCTACATCACTTGCATATCCCCTTGGTACTCTTACATTCTTCCATGGTGGCCTCCTTGCAGAAGAAAAGCATAGTATATTTACCACCCATCATCCTCCACCTAATAATGGACTCGCATCATGTTTTTAGAATAACAAAAATCCTATCATGGATCAAATGCTCAAGAAAATGAACTATCAAGGAAAAGGTCTAGGCCTTCATGAGCAAGGTATTTTAGAGCCCATCCAAGTCAAAGAACAAATATGCATGCAAGGTCTTGGATCTATTTCCAAAGACTCACAATCTAAAGATGTTGGTACAACCTCTAGACGTCCTCAACGAGCCTTTTCCAAAAGAACTTTTGGCTCTTCTCATCACTCCGCCAGATCATATGTTTCCATCCCTGCTCTACCATATCACCTCAAAACAACCGTCCATATTCCTCCTTCATCCGCCCCATCCATTTTGGGTCCTTACATTCCTCCATCCACCATCTCCTATCCTTCATCTACTCTATCCATCTTGGGTCCGTATATCCCAAGATCGCCTCCTCCATCTCATTCGTTCATCCATCCAACACCTATCCATGTCATCCATCATAAAAATCCCTCTCGCATATCCCATAATCAGGATCAATAAAGGCACATACCTAAACATCCTCCATCTACATATAATCTTCATCATCCTACCTCCATTGCTCCACATCGTCCATCTCCTCACACCCATCCCATTGCTAATAAAAGAACTTTGGATGCTAAAGTAAAACTACATAAATCCAAACATCCACATGAATATAAAGCTCCCCATGTCCCCTCTAAACGACATGTTGAAGAAAAGAAAATTCAAATCCACAATCCAAATCAAACCCATCAACCACAAAGGCCCACTAAAGCAAAAATCAAAACCAGGTGGATCCCAAAGAAAAAAGATGCAATGCCATCAAATGAAAAATTTGTAAGAACATCTAAAGTTTCTAATCCAAAAGCTAATCATACACCCCTTTCATCTCCTAAGTCTGTTTTGGGTCCCTATATCCCGAAATTCACTATTCCATCTCCTCCATTATCCCCACATTCTCCATCCATTAATCCTCTTATCTTTTCACATCCATCACCATATGTGAAAATGTTGGTCCTGAACTCACCACCCCATCACACATCCACCCCATCATTCTATCCATACCCTTTCCAACATCCCATTCATTACCCCACATATCTCTACCATCATATCCCTCTAATTCATCCTTTTGCATAATCCATTTCTCCTAATAAGGTTGTACCAACATCCAACAGCCAGTTTGAGCATGAGCTCTTAATACCTCGTATGGAACTTGAGGCTTGAGTCCTTCATCCAAATCTTTATCACATGTCTTCTAAATCCACTTATTCGCCTCCCTATCCTTATCCATCTCCTTCCTCATGCTCTCCCAAAAGTCCAAAATCCAAAAAAGTTCAAAAATCCAAAAAATCAAAAAAATCCAAAAACAATCCAAAAAAAAAAAATAGTAAAGAGAAATAATCCATCTAATGGTGAAAACTTGGCAAACAAGCACCTTGGATAAGTACCATGATGAAAACCTAGCAAACAGGCGTCATGCATAAATTCCCATCTACACTTGGGGGTAGCTTCCTGATATGAATTCCCTCCATCCACTATGCTTCATGCTATGCTTCCAGCTATACACCCATCTTCTTGCTATACGACATCTTCATTCATCCCCTCTATCTTGCCTATCTTACACATCCTGCTCAGCATCTCTCACCTATCTATGCATGCTTTGGACACCTCTTGGTATACATTCCCTTCACCCATGCTCTATCATATCCCTTAATCACCTATCCTATCCTCCTCCAGTTATCTCCTTCATTTTCCCATCTTCCATCTCTAATGACTCATTATACATGACATATCTAGAGTGGGGGCATCTATCTTCCTTTGTGATATATTCCTTTGAGGCATCATTCATTCCATCAAAGCAATCCTTTCCATTTCCCTATCCTTATCTCCTTATCAATATATCCATCTCCCCATCCTTATCATGTATCCCTCCACACAATCCTTATATCCATCTCCCCATCCTTATCATTTATCCATACACACAATCCTTATATCCATCTCCCCATCCTTATCATTTATCCATCCATGCAATCCTTATATCCATCTCCCCATCCTTATCATTTATCCATCCACACAATCCTTATATCCATCTTCCCATCCTTATCATTTATCCATCCACACAGTCCTTATATCCATCTCCCCATCCTTATCTTCCTATCCCTCCATCATGACATCCATTTTCATCTATCCATCTGGTCACCTTTTCCTCATCCAAATCCTTATCCCTCCATCCAATCCATCCAAATAATCATTTTCCTCCCCCCCATCCTCTACCCTCATCCCATCACATAATCCCTTGTCATTGGTATCTAGCTATAGGATACTCTCCATGCCACCCAATGCCATCTATCTCATTATCATCACTTCCACTTCTTTTGCACCATCTTCCTCTATCCCCTTGCTGGATCCCTAACCTCGCCCTGGTTGCGGGCAGGCTCTCGCCTGGTTGCGGGCGAACCCACCCCAATCCTCAGGCGGACCCACCCCAATCCTCGGGCGGACCTGCCCCGGTCCTCTAGCAGACCCGCCCTATCCCTGGGCGGACCCTCCCTTCCCTCCAGCTTTTTTTTATTTTTATTTTTTATTTTTATTTTTATTTTTTCCCCTCTTTGGATCATCATTTCATCACTGAAATCACCTCCTCTGTCATCGGGTCATCCATCCCAATCATTTTTGTCAATAACTCAAAATGCATGTCTCAAATTTGGGATGTTAGTTGGAAATTCATCCTATCTTTGTTTTGGGTATTTTTTGGGAAAAAATTGAACTCTCAAACGTATGACCATGAAGTTTCCTAAAATGGAAAAATTTGACAATTTTTGAAAATTGCCAAATCTGGAAAAATCTGATTGTCAACACCTTACGTCCCTTAAACTCTAAAAATTGGTGTAGAATCAATCCCATCACATCCTCCAATCATTCTTATCTTCAATCCAACCTTGATCTGAGCTTTCATTTAATCCCAATCTGAGCTTAACCGAAACCCTAATCTGAGCTTTAGTCCATCTGCAGTCAAGATTTTTTGATATCGAAACAAATCTTAAGATCCCTCCCACCATATTCTTCAATTTTGTCCTGTTCATCCCTTCTAATCATCCCTTCACTCATCCTATTCATCCCTTCTAATTATCCCTTCACTCGTCCTATTCATCCCTTCTAATCATCCATTCAATCATTTCGAGTAAACATTCATCTATTTCAAACCTTCGTCTATCATCTCAAACATTTGTTTCCTCATCTGTCCATTTTGAACCTTCATCTATCATCTCAAACATCCGTTTACTCATTCCAAGTAAACATTCATTCATCTCAAACATCCTCCTATCATTTCGAACTCTCATTCAACAATCCCGATCAATCATTTACTCATTCTGAGTAATCTTTTATCTATTAAAAACCTTCATCTTCTAGTTCTAGGAATCATTCATCTATCCATCATATCATCCCACCACTTCATCTCTTGATAACTATCCCATCCCTGAGCTTTGTGTAGTCACCATCCTCCAATTCAATCGAATAGCTCTATCATGTCCCATCGTGTCAGTACAATCATCTTATCCCCTTATCTGGGGTTATCTCATCATCCTTCATCCATTGTCTATTGCTGGTCTTTCGTTGAACTACATTGCCCCTGCACTTTCACGTAGGCAAGGTTGATCATTTGATCTGTCCCCAATGTTCCTTTATCACCTATCATCGGTCTTTCTGCTTTGTCCATCTAATCCTTTATCATTTATCATCAATCTTCAACTCTTGTTCCTATTGTCTGTCCTGTCTTTATCATCCTTCAAAGTCTCTTATCTTGTGTCATGTATCTTGTGTCGTGTCATCAAGCTATGCCCTTATCTAGCTAGTTCTTAACTAACAAGATCCACTTGCATCATCAGATCCAATATTTTTTGGATATCCTGCGTTATCTCAATCTTTTAGTTAGTATCCATCATCAGTCTCAATAGGATGCATCCTTCTTAATAGACCTCATCAATCCCATCCATCCCCGTGATCCTATGGCAAAGGACATTTGAAATTGATTGTGATCTTTTGATGCTTTTGGCTTTTGTTTATCATTTGAACTCCCTATCATCACTTGTCATGGTCGCCTTGATCCATCATATCATGGTGTGCTTTGACTAGTCAACATAGGGGTATATCTTGATCTTTTCTTTGTCTTCTCGGTTGTCCCACGTGGTACCCACCAAGATCCTTGAGGTCTTGTGTTATGCTGGGGAATCTTTGTGTGCTTGTGGTTATCCCAATACCTAGCCCGACCAAGGTCATCGTGACTTTGGGGTGTTGGGATAGCCTTCTTGTTTGATGTGTTTATTTCATGCATTAGACACTAATTTTCCTTGGTCATTTATACCTTGGTGTATCGTGTCTTCTGCTATAGCAAAAATCAGTGCTCCAAAGATGAAAAATTGCATTACGACTGCATTTCACTTTCCATTCCATCCTCTTGCATGTATCCCCCATCCTATCATCTATCAAAAGCCCCCCCCATCCATTCATCCTTCATCACAATCCCCTCCCAATCTCCTTCCGCCTTTTCATCCTTTCTTACCCATCACTTTGCATCATCTTCTTCATCTCACCTTTTGCCTCACCCCATCCATTTTGAGAACACACTCGTGTTCTCTTGAACCTGCATGTCCTCTCGAGGGGGCATCCTTCATCCCTAATTTTTCATCATTTTCATCTTCCCTTCCTAGTCACTCCTTTCATCTTCTTCTAGGTTCTATGCTTTAATATTCTTTGAAATGATGCTACTTTGTAACACCATTTTAAAGAGGGGAAAAATGTAGACACCTAAATTTGGACACTTGATTTATCCAAATTTATCCCTTTTCATCTAAGCTTCCCCTTATCCGCATTAATTAAGTATATATCACTATTATTTAATTAATACCTCTAAATTCTTCTAATCCCTAAGTTATCTAGTTAAATAATTAAATACCTTCCCCTTTAATCAAATGGATTAAATAAATATGCCATTTATTTAATTCCCTTTATGTCACATCCTCTATCATTTTTATCTAATCCTAATCCATCTTCTAATCTCATCATTAGAGGTGTGCACATGCCTAATCCTTGATTAGGATGTGTCACATCCTCTAACTTTTGCAAGTTGGCCTCTAATAGCCACCTAACCCTCCTCTAATCCTTCATTAACTAGCCTGATCAACCTCTCAAGGAATTTTTAATTCTTTTTATCCTTCCAAGGAATATTAAATTCTTTTTTCTCTTCCCCATGTGATCTTTGACTTGTCACATCAAGTCACATGTGAAATCTAACCCTCTTCTAATATGTCATTAATTAGTCTAATCAAGTACTTGCACAACCTTAATCACTCAATTAGGTCATCCCTAATCCCCATATCATTTATGGAATGTGTCCTTAATCAACTTCATTAAATTCTTTCTCCTTTTGGACAAGGCATCTCCATTCCCCATGTAAATTTTTAATTCACATTTAATCCCCCAATGCATTTAAAGGAATTTTAAATTCCTTCTTTCATCCCCATGAGAATATTTGAGGAATTTTTAATTCCCCACTTGTCCTCTCACCCACATGGGGACAAGTACCTCCTTTATGAGGAGATCTTGTCCCAATCCCAAGGTACTATGTACCCTCTCCATGTCATGTACTATCCTTCCACCTCATGTACACATCATCCATTTTAAGCCATATCACATGCCACATGTCAAGATGTGAGGGCTTGTGATTTCTCAACTCACCTTAGCCCTACATCTTGATCTTGGTGGCTCAATCTTGACCATCCATTTCCCTAGGGATTTCCAAAATCTCTATACATACCCCCTATTTTCTCTCATTTTAAGGAGATCATGCATTGTAGCCAAACTCTTACAAATTTTTCCTAGAATCCATACTTAGCCATTTTCATGTTTGCACCCACTTGCATCCATTATCATATCATAATCTAGCTTGCATCTTGCCATCCAAGGAGCATATAACACCAAAGATCAAATGGCCAACCAAAGGATCAATTCGACACAAGGTAAAAGGTTTCATTTGTTGTTTTTATATTGTGTTGAATCCAACTAGGCTAATCTTGAGGTGTAGGTTGTTCTTAGTGGTATTTGCATTACATTGTTTGTTGCTCGTTTTCTACCACTCAAATTTGACCTATCACAGACACAATGTCCCCTAAGTGACAGACCTTGTATAAACTTAACAAGACTCCTTTGAACACCTTTTGCATTCTACATCTTACATCTTTGCCACCTTGGATAACAGAACTTGCATGCCTGTGGTACCATCCTATTTGTTCATGAGTTCTAAGAATACAAAGCTTTTCTTGTCTCATGAAGCACAAACTAAAATTTTTCTTTGTGGCACATTGTTAAATTATCAGGAGGTGTAACTTTGATATGGTTGAGCAGGAAGCCCATTCTGTGACACGACTTTCCCCATAGCCACCTATGTGATTGTGAGTACATACCACCAAAGCGTATGTTTCTCACCTTTTGGGCCTTCTCACCTAGCGGACCACCATGAGTTCTATTGCCCCAAAGTGAGTATGCATTTTCCTTTTTCAAACAAACAACCTAGATCTGATTCACAACTAGCTAAACAAATGATCGAAGCTTATCCAACTTTTCCTTTCCCTTTTCCCCTTCTCTCTCTCATACTCTTTCACTTGTGTGTTCCTTTATTCTTATGTTTAGTTTTCCATGGGATCTTCATCCCGAGGGCTTGATCATCCCTCTTGATCGTTTTTGTCTCATCTTGCTAGCATAATTGCATTCAAACCTCCCTCTCAATATGCATGACTACTTTAGTGTGAGTTTGAAGCAAGTTCATCCTCTCACTAAAGTGGGGGCTAAATGTACCATAGAAAAATGGATCATTGACATTTTCATGGTTATTTAGGTCTTTCTCTTGTGATGCTTTACCTTTTTTTATTTGATTGAATGTTGTAATGTAACTTATGTATTCACATTAGGTCCTAAATATTTGAATTATGATATTTTGTGAAGGTGTTGTGAAGTGTTGTAACACATTTATATACTTTTCTAGACTCTTCTTATTATAATTCATCTAAAAATCACCTTTTTATCCCTTATCAAGTCCTATTTTAAAGTGTTGTAAAGTCTTGTAACAAGATTTCATGCCTTTCTGGGCTTGTTATCACTATTTACACCTTTCTTATGCTTTATATGACCCCTTTATTCACTCATAAGTCATAATTAAGTGTATTTTTTAATGTAAACCCAAAAAACAACATTAAATGTAACTTAATTCCTGACACCCACTTACAAGCCTAGAGTGGGACCCATTCGCCATGGGTGGTGAATGAGTCCCTCTTGGCTCCAAATTCAAAATAATTCAAAATTCCTTTCAATTTTTTATTCAAAAAGACCTTATGTCGGCCTGTGATGTTATATCATTGGGTAATTAGGGCATAAGTGTGTATAAATAAGTGTTTTTCCATCCATTTCAACCCCCAATTCATTCACTAGTTCATTCAAGCATTCAACCCATCAAAGCATCATTCAATCAAGCAATCATCAAGAATCTTGGAGCAGCCACTGACATATATTCAGACTTCAACAATAAGGTTTTGGTGAGTTTAGGACATTTGCATGTTGTTCTTCATCATTTCCTTCATTTCATTTCATTTCTTTATCAAGGGTTTGATTACCAAAGTGGGATTTAACCAAGGAAAATCCCTATATCCTAACCCTTAACCATTTTTCCCCTTTTTCATGTGTGTTTGTAGATTTTATATGCATATTTGTTAAGAAAATAAGTGTTGAAAAGTGGTCAATAAGTCATCAAAGTGTTTCAAGTCAACTAAACCCTAATTCAAGCTTGGAGACAAATTTGACTCCGTCAACCTGATAAGAAGACAAGTGCAGATCTTGACCTACAGGATTGACCTTCGAATTTGAAATTTTTTGGAGCAGGACTGATTCACCATCAGTGGTGAATGAGTCCCAACTGAATGCTAAAAAAATTATTTTTTTCATAATCTAGTTCCCAATAGTCAGAAAGCAGTTTCAGGTCTTTTTACCAGTAGGAGGACTGATTCACCATCAGTGGTGAATGAGTCCCACTGGTGATCAACAATGATTTCTACTAGTTTCTAGAACCTTCTAGGATCAACATTCAACTTCCAAGTGCACTCTGTTAAACCTCATTCAATTTTGCTTGCATTAGTTGAAGTTTTTAGTTCATTTTTGCATACCTCACCATTTTTTCAAACATTGCATATTTCATTAGTTTTACATTCATAATCAGTCAATTTCATCACTTAGTTACATTTAGATCATTGCATTTAGTCATAATCACATCATGCATTCCTTAGTTTGAGTGAACCACCTCAATTTTGGGGTTCTATCTCTCTCCTTTTAGGTGAAAGATCCTAAGAGTGCAAGAGAAGTACATAAAACACCTCAAAATTGATGGTTCAAAAGTGTAATCCTTATGTGAAAAATTCCATATTAAGCACAAATGGTCCACCCTATTACTTGCAAGGCAACGATCAATCTAAGGTGTCTAACAAAACAATCATCAAAATCCTTAATAGAACCATCAATGACGTTGGTTGTCACTTGATAGGTTGTCATTAGGTCCCATTACTTTAGAATATAACATTTGATTTGTTGACCAGGTAGTGTTCAAGGCAATCTGCAATAGAAGAGGTCTAAAGTATCTCCCTCAGGTTTCCTAACTTTTAAGAACAACTCAAAATTAATTCTAACTTCAAACTATTTAACTATAAAACTGCAAAGTAATTTATTCCTAAGAGAAAAAAAAATGCTTGAACTGGAAACGTAAGTAAACTAATTTAGAAATTAGAATAGCTAAATTAGAAGGTACAGAAACAACTTAAAATAAGAAGCTGATTTTTTTTATAAAAGTAGAAAAACTTATAGCAATCCATAAAAAAATTTCTTAACAATAAAGATTCTAACAGTGAATAACAAAAACTACGGAAGTGAAAAGATCACAAATACTTTAGAACTAAGATTTCATAACAGTAAACTTAATGACTCTGTACAGAACAACATTACAATAAAAGAGAACACTTATCTACTCCCATCGAGTGGCCAACTCATGGGTTAACAAATTCATTCTCAGCTCACATTCACAGCTATTCCAGAAACATTTATGTCAATCATAGTTATCAACCATGACTCATAACTCAGAATTTTAGATAACAATCTCTTTATTCATAAACCTTGGAAACATTCTAATAGTATAACATTACTTTTCACTGTATATCTTACTTCCAGAGACCGTATCTTTTTATAGAGAAACTGTAACTACATGCTATATTTCAGATGGTATGGATAACCATTGAAAATATCTAAACAAATCTATAGATAACTTGTATATCTTTAATCCCATTACACATTATTTAAGAGGCTCAAGTCGAGCCATAAAGTCTTTAATTCAAAGGATAACAGAAATAACAACTTTAAGAACAACTACAGCTTCGGTCCATCACCCTGAAGTTTAGGAGCATATTTCCAGCATATATCTTCTAACTGTTCTGGAGCACGTGCCAGCTGGATGTTTCAATCTGCAACTTTGATTAACTGATTATTATCTATAAAACACTTAAAACAACCCATTAAATTTGTATTGGAAAATTACTTAAAGAAATCAAAAGAAATAAATTTTATACAAGTTCTTACTAAAATTAAGCAATTATTTCTCCTAAAATTTAATTAGTTGGCAAAGGATAGAGATTTGCATGTATGAACCAAGTCTTTATGGTATTATCATGATGAGGTTATTTTTACCTCATCATTTCCTCCCCTTCCTAGTTCTTGGCAGGTCCTCCTATCCCCTGATTAGAACTCTGCCCTCTACTCCCTTCTTCATATTTTGCACTAATATCATACAAATCATTTGCTATGACATCAAATTTTATAGGAGAATTGTGGAAACCTCCATGAAAATCAACTCCCTGTTTCCATTCATTGAAAATTTTGTCACCCTGATCTATATTAATATGAAAAGCAGGGGCTGGATATAGTAGTAAAGGAGGTCTGTACCTCATTCCTATCCATTTTTTTTTTGAGATCTCCTAAAATTTTGGCCAAAGCATCTGCTCTTCTGAAGGACCATCTGAGACCAAGAGGAGAGATCACTTCTCTTTTCTTTAGGTATATAGACAGTGGAGTGTATCTCTCTTCACATGCATGCCAAGCCCTGCCAACCAATTTTTTCCCCTATTCTATGAAATGATTATAACAAACTCGAAGGCTATCATCATACCTTTCCTTCATTTTCTCATCCAGCAAAAGAGCTACAAATGTCTTTTTAAAATCTATTGGTCTACTATTTGGAGATCTCATTTGAAGTCCTATACTTTTCTCTTCTTGAACATATTCTTTATTACATTCTTTCCAATGGATTTGATTCCGCATAGTAGACAATAAAGATCTTAATTGCACTTCCCCCACAAAAAGATTAACAAAGAAATTAGTATGCTTCTCTAACAAAAGATCATGGGTAAAGAATTCACAGAGCATATCTTGCTCCTCAGGCTTTTAGTCTACAATTTTTTTAACAATTTTTTTATCATTAGGTTCATAAGGTTGATCATTGTAAATTCTAAGCAATTTCCATCTAAAACATTGTTCATTCAGAAACATGGAATACAATCTGGATGGTCTCCTACAAGATAAAAGAAATTTAGCTATTTGACATGCATCCTATTTCCACTTATAAGCTTTATGAAATGCTTCTCTTAATAACACCATTTCCATTTTTAATCTGTTATTCTCAACTTGTGCATTCCTTAGGAAATAGCACTATTCCATCCATTTCATTAATAATGGAGGAATCTAAATTTGGAACCATTCAGTTACTGTTGGCTTGGTTTGAGCTTCTCTGGATTCCATCTTTGGTTTTCTTGTGCTTTCCTGCAAGTCTTGCTCTAATTCTACAATCTTACTAAGAGAAGCATTTAATTCTTCTTTCTGTCTTTTCTTTTCCCCTTCAAATGTTGAAAACATGAGCATAAAATTTCCTTTTAAATTTTGAATTTCTTTGTTTAATCCATCCCTGTGTATCCTATTTCCCTTATCACAATTTTGAATTTGCACTTGCAGCTCACTAATAGATGTATCTTTCCCCTGCATTTCCAAGTTTAAATCCTGAATTTCTTGATCTCTTTTATTTATTACAATCTTATACACCATTATTTCCTCTTGTTGTAATTCCATCTTTTCCTTATTTTCATACAGCTGAATTCTTAACTCTTCTATCTCTAATTTCAATTTTTCCAATTCTATATTAATATTTTCAGTTTCAACAGCTTTATTAATAACTGGAGACAATTTTCCTAATATACTATCATCAACTTCCATAGGAAGTGGAGAATGTCCGCCTTCTGTTTCCTATTTTTTTTGTTCTACAGCTTCTTCTTCAGATACCAAATGAAAATGTACTTCTTCAACAGACATTTTCTGAAGAGTGGTGAATTGACTCCTCAGTTTCCAAGTTTGTCTTTTTCTTTTTAGATTTTGACCTATTCTCTTTACTTTGTGCTAGGGTTTCTGTAGATCCAGAGGATAATCTTTTACTCTGCCTTAAAGGAGGAGTATCCTAGTAATTTAAAATAGTTGGATCATTTAGAAGAATAGTTATTATTTTCCTCTTCTTAATAGGGTGAGTATCCACATTTGGATTCACTATCTCTACATCTTCTATCTAGGCTAGAGTTTCAAACTCATTTCTAAATTATGGCACTTCCTCACCAACTATGGTAGGAATTTGGGGTTTAGGAGCCCTAGGGTCTTTAGGGGAAGTTGCTCTGGAAGGTGAAGCAACTTATTTTGAAGATTCTCCTAATTCTAACTTCCTTCCTAATATAGGCATATCAAACGTCCCCAAAAAAATTTCCCATTTGGTTTTTTGTTTCTTATGGAAATGATATTTACAAATCAATTGAATTAACTCATGATGTTTTAATGGCCCTAAACTAATTTTCTATCTCTCTATAGAAGAATTAATAGAATCATTCAAGAAATGAGGCAAATTAACCCTTAGAGCAGGGTCTTCCTTCCCATGCCGAAAATGTGTTAACATGCGGAATGTTGGTCCTACCATAGTGGTGAGTTGACCTTCACAAGTAAAATATCTAATAATCCATGCGAAGATAGAAGCTCATTGAAACCCCTTATTGTGTCCCCTAGTACTAACAATTATCAAGGGTTGAGGATCTCCCTATCTAAGGAATAATTCTAATAATTTTTGATATGTGGTTTGTGTGGTTTCAGATATTTTAATGCCAGAATCTTCCAACCCTTAAATAGAAGAGATAATTTTTGAACTCACCTTGAAATGCTTCCCATGCAGAATCGCTTGACCATTAGAGTAATTTTCTGCAAATGCATTTACCAGCTTTTCATTATACCCTTTGAATTTCCTGACAAAATCCAACTAGCCCACTTCTTCAAATAGCCGAGAAATGTTACTTAACCCCAACAACTTTTCTACAAAAGCCGGCTCATATTTCTTCTTTGTACCACCCATTTTTTTCTCTCTTGCTTACCACCTTGTTGAAAAATTCAATAATGCCAAAGACTTGTGCACTGATATATTTTTTAAAATATGTTCAAACTGTAATCATTTACTCTACTCTTGCTTGAAGCTTGTTGTATAATAATTTCAATTTGCACGAAGAGCTGCAAAAAGAGTAGCGTACTTAACAATTAATCACCAAGTGGCTCAATTTACTAAATTGGGAAAGGAAACTCTTGCCAATCAATCATATTTTATTCAAAAATAACTACTTATTTAAAGGAAAAAATTGTACTTACTTCCATTCCATGATCACTTGAAGATCTTATACCTCCACCGATTTGACAAGATGATGCAATGGTATTGGTTGAGGTGATGGTATAATTATTATGGCATGAATAAGGAAGCTCATGGATGACAAATTCATTAATGAAGATAGGCCATTACAATGGCTTTTATTTATAATGGCAAAAGAAGGCGCATGTACCAATGTATGATAATCAAAGCATCAAAAAAGATTTGAAAATTTTTCTAGAAAGAAATTGGCGAAATGAAAATAAATAAGTTCCAAAGCATGCGTAAAGCATGCATTCAAAAAAAGAAAGTGGTTAAAGTTCTAGAGCATGAGTAAGGCATGAATTAGGAGCTTGAAAAATGGATAAGTTCCAAAGCATCACCAAAAGATGCAGCCGAAATGGTAACCAAATGAAAGTTCTAGGGCATCATCAGAAGATGCTTCTAGAGCAGCAACTAAATGAAAGTTATGGAGCATCGTCAAAAGATGCAGTTAGAGCAACAACCATATGAAAGTTTTGGAGCATCATCGAAAGATGCAGCCGGAGCAACAACTAGATGAAAGTTCTAAAGCATAGTCGAAAGATGCAGTCAGAGCAACAACCAGATGAAAGATCTGGAGCATTGTCGAAAGTTGCAAGAAAAATAGTATAGATTAAAATTTTGAGCATTAGGTCACCTTATCGGATGCCTTTTTTCTTTGTTCATCTGATTCCCTTGCCTGAAGTTCCTTTGTTCAGATCCAAAACTTTATCCTTTTTTATATCCAAGACCTTGCGTGTCATTTACATTATTTTTACCCTGAGTCAGCTCATCGAGCTTAACTGAGCTAATCTTGAACTTCTCCTTGTATTCATTTGCATTAGTAAGCTCATCTTGAAGAATAACATTATGTATTTCAAGCTCTTATTGATTTTTCCTAGATTTTTGTAGTTCAATCTCCAACTAAATGAGTCCTCCATTAATTTTTTTGCATTCATAAGATTTTTCTTTCAAGGAATAAGCATATTCTCCTCATTCTTCTTTCTTTCTTAAATTTCCTTAGTCAACTTCATCACCATGGATTCCATCTCATGCTTTAGGGTAGCATTATTTATGGAAATCTTTTCACATTCTTCAAATATTTCCTTTAGGGTTTGGTTCAAGTGATCATCATCCATGCTTTTTCTCTCTTTTTGCTTAATATGGTCACAAAGATCCTTTCTCTTCTCTGTAGACTTAATAATGTGATCCTTCAACTTATGAATAAATTTCTCAACATCCTTAATATTTTCATTCAATTCCTAGACTCCTACATTAGGTCCTAAATATTAAAATTATGATGTCTTGTGAAGGTGTTGTGAAGTGTTGTAACACATTCCTACACTTTTCTAGACTCTTTTCATTACAATTCACCTAAAAATCACATTTTTCATCACTTATCAAGTCCTATTCTAAAGTTTTGTAAAGTAATGTAACAATATTTCATGCTTTTCTAGGCTTGTTATCACTATTTACACCTTTCTCATGCTTTATTTGACCCCTTTATGCACTCATAAGACTTAATTGAGTGTTTTTTTTAATGTAAACTAGATAAACAATATTAAATTCAAGATAACTACCGACACCCACTTACAAGCCTAAGGTGGACCCATTCTCCATGGGTGGTGAATGAGTCCCTTCTGGCTCCAAATTCAAAATAATTCAAATTTTCTTTCGGGTTTTATTCAAAATTACCTTATGTCAGCCTATGATGTTGTATTATTGGGTTGTTAGTGCATAAGTGTGTATAAATAAGTGGTTTTCTTCTCATTTTACATCCCCCAATCTCCTAATTCATCCAAGCATTCAATCATCCATTCATGCACTTTGCATTATTCAATCAAGCAAACATCAAGCATCTTGAAGCAACCATTGTCATATCTTCAGATTTATTTGACAAGGTTGTGGTGAGTTTAGGATATGTACATGTTGTTTATTCATCATTCCTTGTTCATTTCATTTCATTTCCTCATTAAGGTTTTGATTACCAAAGTGGGATTTGACAAAGGAAAATCCCTATAACCTAACCCTTAACCATTTTCCCTCTTTTGCATGTGTGTTTGTAGAAGTTTGTATGCAGATTTGTCAAGAAAATAGGTGTTTAAAGGTGGTTAACAAGTAAAAAAAGTGTTTCAAGTCAAATTAAATCTTATTTCAACCTTGGAGACAACCTATAGTCTGTTTTCTATATATTTGACTTTGTTAACTCGACAAGAAGACAGGTGTAGATATGGAACTACAAAATTGACCTCTGATTTCATAGATTTTTTTGAGACGACGAATTCACCACCAATGGTTAATAAGTCCCACCTTAAGGATGGAAAAGTAGATTATATCAGATTCCAATTCTTGACAGTCGAAAACTAGTTTTCAGGTGTTTTTTCCAGTAGCAGGATTGATTTGACATTAGTGGGGAATGAGTCCCACTAGTGATTTATAGTGATTTTACTAGCATTCTTGAATCTTCTTAGGTATTCAATCTTCCTCTAGGTGCACTTTTTTTAGCCTTGTCCAGTTCGGTTAGAATTAGTTTACATTTTTATTACATTTTCTGCATACCTCACTGTGTTTTTAAACATTACATATTTCTTATGTTTTGCATATTTAATCAATAAATTTCATCATCTAGTTGAATTTAAAACATTGGATTTAGTCTCAATTCCATATTTTACATCTTAGTTTGAGTGAACCGCAACAATTTTTGTGGTGTTCTATCTCTCTCCTTTTAGGTGAAAGATCCTAAGAGAGCAAGAGAAGTCTATAGAACAAAACACATAAAATTGTAAGTTAAATAGTCAATACCAACAGAATACATGATGTAACTACCATGTTTCAAACAAAAAAATAGGAAATCCTCATGAAAACATGATCTACATATTCTTTAGATAAGATCATTCATCTTGAATGAATGCATTTTTCTAATGATAAATCTATATCATGCTAATATTACATAAGGGAAATATTGAAATTATTCTATTGCATAATAATTTATTACTATCAAATCTCCCTCTACAAGTGATCTAGATCTATCCATGAAATCATTATGAATAGCTCCTACTTAAAAATTATTTGCAACCCCCAGGCATTCAAACAAGTCAACTACAACATCAAGACATATGAAAGCATAATATAAAAGCATAACCTTAAAAATAAGATCAATAATGTAGGTTCATAGAAGCTACAACTACAAGTGACTAAACATACTCTTATAAATATATCATGATCATCCTAGAGTATTAAAAGATGAATCACATGGTGATTTAGGATCATCCATGGTTGACGAACAATCTTGCATCAACAAAAAAACTATATTTTAATTTATTTTCTTAAGGTTGGTAGTTGATTTATTTGATAGGGTGATTTTCAAGGTTAGAGTAAAATATTTATTAAATAAATTCCTATCATTTTGTCACGAGATATTGGTGTGGAGGTAAATTAGGGGGAAATATTTTGAAATTATTTAATCTTTAAAAATTGGAAATAAATATTGTTGGGTGTGGATCTTGGAGAGAATATGAGTTTGATAATGAATTTAGATCTTTATCATGGATAGGAAAGTGGGCACCCAAGGTGAGTTGGCAGGAGTTACAATGAAAATTGCCCTAAAATCTAGGAATGGACTACAATTTTGGAAATTTTGGTGGGAGTAGGTTTATGAAAGAACTTTTAACATTATGGATGGTTTTTGGGGATTTTTTTTGGAGGTTTCTTCCCAAATTGGTTGTTCCTTTTTTATAGAGAAGATTTGGGAGCTTTTTTTTGAAGATTACAAGCAATTTGGGTTATGTTTTGGTAGCCATTATTGGCTAGAATTGAAGGTGGTTGTTGTAGCCATAGTTCATTTGGTGGGAGCATTGTGGAAATTGTCATTATAGGTTTATTTCAGGTTTGAGAAGATATCTACAACAGAAAATAATATTGCAAGGGTTACAGGTTCATTGTATTTGGATTTTGTAGAGAAAATTGTAGAAATAAGAAAATTTTATGCTTTAAGAAGCTAAGGGTTTAAGGAATCCATGTCTATGGATTATTTTATTGATTTTATTGGATTTAAATATCTGATATTAGATATTGTATATCAATCCTTGGGGCTTCCATGATTTTAATCTAATTTTTGTTTGATTTGTTGTAATCTTGGTGATTGTTAGCAATAGAAAAAATTATAATATTGTTTTCATTTTAACATTGCTTGAATTCATTTTGAGGAAGTATTTTATTATGAATTTTAGGTGTTTTTTGAGAGTTTGGAACCCTTTCCACATCACATGGATTTCATTCACTCACTTTTGTTTCACTTGTACACTTCACCAATTTATCATGATAGTTGAAGGAACTCAAAACTAAATATATAAAACTATGTTAGCTAAACAATATACATTCAAAACCTTATAAAAAAAGATTCCATCAAAACTTCAAATATCTAAGTGTATAGGAAACCCACATCAAAGTTATATATAACTAGTGTGTGTTAATAATTTAAAAACTATAGAACACTAATCCACTAAGAAATGTTCAATAAAAAATTTAAATTAAACAATGAATTAATAATAAATGAAATAGGGAAAACAAGAGATAATAACATAGCTTATTCTTTACTCAAATGCCAAATTAAACATAGATCCAATTTTCCACAACTCCACATCAACTCAATAACCCAACAATCAAAACTATATAAATGCTAAGCGAAAAATAATTTACCAACACCTCTACACCAATAAGGATATAACCAACCACCTCAAACCATTAAAAAATAATTCATTAAAAACAATAGCTTTCTTGCATCCAAAAAAACCCTACAAGATTTACAATATAAAAATAGTCTCATTATAGATCTCCAAAGAATACATTTTAGTTGAATATGAAAAACCTAAAAAAATATATATTTTAGAAACATGCATGCAAATTTAAATTAATATTTCATTGAAAGACCCAAAAAAGAAAGATTAAAAAAAATAATAGAATATCATGAATCAAAATAAACATAACTATTAAATTAAAAAATTGTAAAACACATAGATCTAATTTAAATGAATTTGAAACATATAGGTACTACCAGCTATTTGAAAAATTAGATTATCTTGGAGCTTTATCCCTTGAAACAAGAAAAATCTATAACCACCATTATTTACATACATTTGGAGGAAGCAGGCTATTTCCAAAAAAATTGTCATCTAGTGACCAAATCCACCACATACATAAATTAAAAATGAATAAATAATTGTTCCAACACAATGGGATAAAGCCAAGCACCCCATGTAAGAACCTCAAACTATAGTCCAAATAACCAATGCTCTATCATTTATCTGGTGAGAAAAAATTGGAACACAACCATAAAATGAAAAAAATGAACCACCATGGAAGAGAGAAGTTGTCTACAATGTTAAATAGGAGCTTGAAGTTAACATTATGTTACATTAAATTTGATGATCCAATTCATAATTCTCTAAACCTCCTCAATATTTCATATGTTTATTGTATCATTAAATAAATATTAAAAATAAAAGTTGCACTCATACAAGGATTAATAATACATTTATTTCTTTCCATAAACTACATAAAATATGCCAAGATAAGAGATTATTAAACAATAAATACCTAGAACCTAATAACAATTGAACCATCATGTGTACCAACATTAAAGAACACATAACTACATGAAAATTATGAAACCACAATAGATTTGATACCAAGTGTGAAGATAAATACCTTATCTGCATATCAAATATTGTGTGATTTTCTTAGAAAAATGGTTTATACAAGGAACAGATGGGAATCCACACATTCTCCAACTCAAGGGACTTCAAGAGGACTATTAGTATTGTGGAACCTGAAATCAGTATAAGTTAAATCTCATAAAAACCACCAATTATGGAAGCTAGTAGAAGTAACAAAATTCCATCTCCATTTTTGGTTAATAAATGTGTATGGACCTACTTCTACAATTGACAAGAAAAATTTGTGGGATAAGATTTCCAAACAAATTGATGTCATACATAATGATAAGTTTATCATTGCAAGAGATTTCAATGCAAAAACCTCATTGGAAGAAAAAAATGGTTGGATTATTCCTCCACCTAGGGTAATGGCTAATTTTAGCCATTTCATCATTACAAACGCTTTGAGAGACATTGAACCAAAATCTGAGAAATACACTTGGACAAACAAAAGAAAGGGTTTCTTGCAAATTGCAAAGAGGCTAGATAGATTCCCAGTGTCTCCCAATTGGTTCACTTCTCCACATAAGATAAACTATGATATTCTGCCTTATTTGGAATCTGATCATTATGCCATTTATTTAGAAATATCAGATGTATCCATTCCAAGGTTAAAATATTCCTTTAAGTTTGAGAGTATGTGGCTAAGGCATTCCCAATTTTTAGATTTGTTAAAACAATGGTGGGTGAATGCTCCATATGAGGAGGGGACTAAAATGTTCCAATTTTACAATAAATTGGTTCATGTTAAACATCAAATAAACATTTGGAACAAGAAAGTGTTCAAAAATATTTTCCATCAAAAGGATTTAGTATTTAAATAGCTCACAACCCTACATGAATGCATAATTAAAAAAGGTCTAGATGCAGATTTATATGAAAAGTAGAAGGCATTGTAGGAAGAATGGGAAGAATTATGTGAAATAGAATAAATATATTAGAGACAAAAGTCTTAGGAGTTATTTTTAAAAGAGGGGGATTATAACACAAAATTCTTCTGTGCTTCAGCTTAGATTAAAAAGGTGACAAAATGAATTCATTCTATTTAGGAATTGGCTTCAGGAAACTAGTTAACAAAGGAAGAAGATATAAATAATGAAGGCATTAAATTCTTTTTAGAACTTCTTTCTACCCCACAAACACTTGATGTTAATAAGGTCAATAATGAAAATGATCTTCTTTCCACAATTCCTCATTTAATAAATAATGAAGATAATAAACAATTGATGAAACCATTTACTTTAGAGGAATTGAGATATGTAGTTTTTTCACTTCCACCAGAAAAAGCACCTAGCCCAAATGGTTATACAATATTATTCTTTCAGAAATGTTGGGAATTCATATGTTTTGAACTCTTATGGGAGCCTGAAGAGTCTAAGGAGAATGGGATTTATGTTCAAGAAGTTTAATGTCACCAATATAGCCATTCTTCCCAAAGTCAAAGAACCTAAAAAATTTGTAGAATTTAGGCCTATCTCATTGTGTAATATAGTTTATAAAAAATTTACAAAGGCAATTTATCTAAGATTACAATCCCTTATTCCAAAAATCATTTCCCTTGAACAGTGAAGCTTTGTTCCTTGAAGGGAAAATCATAAAGGATAAATTGTAGCACAAGAAGTGTTAAACTCCATAATTGCAACACAATTTCCAAATTTAATTTTCAAACTATATATGATGAAAGCTTATGATAAGGGAAACTGGGAGTTTCTCAATAAGGTCCTAACAAAATTTGGTTTTTCTTCTCAATGGAAAAGATGGGTAATGTCATGCCTATTTGGGGCTAAGTTTTTAGTAATTATAAATGGGAATCCAATGGGTTTCTTTAGTTCCACCCAAGGAGTAAGGAAAGGGGATTCCCTTTCTCCTTTCCTTTTCATAATCATGGATGAAACTTTAAGCAGTTACATCCTTTTGAGACATAACCAAAATTTTGGAAAGGTATTGAAATTCCAAACACTTCAATATTAGTAACAATATCTTTTTGCAGATGATACCTTACTATTTAATAAATTATCAATATTAGAAGCCAAGGAAGTAAAAGAAGTATTGGATAAATATTCATCAGCTTCTGACAAAACCAGATGAAAGTTCCAGAGCATCGTTGAAAGATGCAACCAGAGCAGCAACCAGAGGAAAGTTCTGGAGCATCGTCGAAAGATACAGCTAGATCAATAACTGGAGAGAAAAGATAACGAACACCACTTAACTTGAACTTTAGGAGTTATATCATTCCACAAGAACATCCTTCCAACATGGTAAGCTGAAGAGCGGATTTCGGAGTATCGGGTGTTCATACCATCAAGTTCCAGAGCATTGACCAGTTGAATGATCAAGTTTCAGAGCATCTTGGAATGGTGCTCTAGAAGTTGTTATTCCTTTATGAGAGGTCCTACAAAATGAAAACATGTGTTAAGTCCAAAAATTTATGAAAAAAAATGCTTTTGAAAACAAAGTGGATACACGTCTTTTTATTACAAATTTCCATCAATTTTCATTTTTATTTTTATTTTTTAGATAAAAATAAACATTAAATAAAATAGACTCTGCCTTGGTTGAGTCAATGCATTGGATCTCTCCTTTCATTTCTACCAAATTTGTAAATTCTTCTTTATTAACTGGTTTATGGTAAATATGTAGGTGATGACCATTAACTAAGAGGGTTCATAAATCACCATCAATAGGTTTTAACTGAACTATGCCATTCAAGAAAACCTCATAGATTTCATATGGACCCAGCCAATGAGTTCTGAGTTTTCCTTTATAGTCTTTATATCTTGAATCGAATAGAAAAGCCTAGTCACCATTATGAAATTCTCTCTCTTTAATATATTTGTCATGCTAAACTTTCCGTTGATGTTGAACTAATTATGTTTGATGAACAACATCCAGACGAAGCTCATCCAACTCATTTAAGTGTAAAAATTGTTCTATTTGAGCTTGTTTCAAATCTAGACCCAACTCCATAGCTGTATGTAGGGTCTAAAGTTCAAATTCAATGGGAAGAAGAGGTTTCTTTCCAAAAAAAAAGCTCATAGGGACTGAATCTAGTTGTATATTTCCATGTTGTATTGTACGCCCAAATGGCTTTAGGCAATTTCCTAGCCCAATCTCTTCTTCCTGAAGAGATAGTTTTTGTTAGTATGTTTTCTAACTCCCTATTAGTCACCTCTACTTGACCATTTTCTTGAGGGTGATAAGGGGATGACTTCTTATGACTCACTTGAAAATGGTCCGTAAATGCTAGGATAACTTTGGACATAAATTGGGGTCCCTGATCTATAACAATAGTTTGAGGAGCTCCAAATCAAAGAAAAATTTTGTTATAGAGAAAATCAGCTACTTGCTCTTCTCTAGCAACTCATAAAGCTTGAACTTCTGCCCATTTCATCAAATAATCGATACAAACTAATATATATTATTTCCCTTGAGAGGAAGGATCTATGGGACTGATAAAATCTAACCCCCATTTTTTGAATGGTTCCAAAGTTACCTGAGGCTGGAAAGGAATTTCTGTCGAAGCAGTTGGTCTCCCTACTATTTGACATTCATCACAATGACGAACATAATTTTTAACATCTTTATGCATTGAAGGCCAATAATATCCAACACCTAAAATTTTATGAGAAGTTCTTTTTGCAGAATAATGACTCCCTGAAGGATCATCATGACAAGCCCTTAGAATACTATAAGTTTCATCGGCCTTGACATATCTTCTCAAAACCATATCAGGTCCACAACGAAATAAAATCTCATTAATCCATTTAAATGGTGCACACTCTCAAATAAGTTGCTTCCTTTGTTTTGATGTAAATTCAGGAGGTACTTCAGAAGTAGCTAAATAGTTGGAAATATCAGCAAACCAAGGAACCTTTATAGAGATAGCAAACAAATTTTCATCTGGGAACTCATCTTGTACAAGTGCTCGATCACCCTCTTCTTGTTTGATTCGAGATAAAAAATCTGCCACCTCGTTAAATTTCCCTGGCTTGTCAAGTGTTGTCACAATGAACTCCTGAAGAAGTAATAACCATCTCATTATTCGACCATTAATGACAGGTTTATTCATTAAATACTTTATAGCTGAGTGATCTATATAAACTATAACTTTATATCATGTAATATAATGATGAAACTTTTTGATGGCATGAACTACTGCTAAGAATTCTTTTTATGTTGTGTAATTTCTCTCAGCAGACGTTAAGTTTTTGCTAATAAAATATATGGCATATTTACCCCCATGCTCATCTTCTTGCCCTAATACTACACCAATTGCATCATCCGAAGCATCAACATAAATGTGAAAGGGAACACTCCAATTTGGTCCACGTAGTACTGGTGCAGAGACAAGCTTTTCTTTTATCATTTCAAATGATTTTTGACACTCAAATGTCCAATTAAACTCCACATCTTTTTGCAGGAGAGAAAACATAGGGGTTGCTATCTTACTGAAGCTTTCTATGAACCTTCTATAATAACCAGCATGTCCAAGAAAAATTCAAACATTTGTTTGTGTTCGAGGTATAGTCAATTGTTGTATGACTTCAATTTTTTTAGGATCAACTTTTATTCCTTTCAAGGAAATGTGATGGCCTAAGACTATTCCTTGTTCCACCATTATTAAACACTTTTTGTGACTAAGGGACAATTGGTTTTCCTCACAAACCTCCAAAACCCTATCCAATTTTTGAAGAGCTTCATCATAAGTTGACCCATATACTATGAAATCATCCATATAAACCTCTACACAATCATTGACAAGTGCTGCAAATATAGGCAAAATAGTCCTTTGAAAAGTTGTTGGAGCATTACAAATTCCAAAAGGAAGAACTTGGTATGCATATGTACCCCAAGGACAAGTAAACATTGTCTTATCTTGGTCTTCTGGTGCTACCTGAATTTGGTTGTAACCACTAAATCCATCTAAGAAAGAAAAATATTTCCTCCCAGCCAAATTGTCCAAAACCTGGTCAAAGAATGGTAAGGGAAAATAATCTCTAAAGGTGGCTTTATTAAGTTCTCTATAATCCACACAAATTCTCCACTTTCCATTTTTCTTTGGTACAACTACCATAGTTGACACCCACTTACTATCTGAGATAGGATAAATGAATCCTGCATGGAGGATTTTCTCAATCTCTATTTTGACAAGATCTTTTAATGTGGGGTTGAGTCTCCTTTATGGTTGACGAACAGGTCTTATATTAGGATCAGTATAAATGTGATGAGTACAAGCAATCGAGTGAATCCCCCTCATGTCCGTATAGTCCCAAGTGAAAGCTTTAGACCTTTTTACCAACACATTAAATAATTTATCCTCTTGTATTTTTGTCAACCAACTATTGACATTCACAATTTTTCCTAGTAATAACATAATTGTTTTTGTTCCTAGATAGGTCAAAGTGACAGTATGTATTGGTCGCAACAAAGTGTTAAGTTGAAAACTATGAGGTATAAGTCGGTGAAATCTCGTAATATCATCAAATAAATAACTCATTCTAGGAATCATATTAGCCAAGTGACAAGGCATCCCCATGGTAACATAATTTTGTTCCATCCCACTTATATCAATCGGTTGTCCCAACATTTCTGGTATATCATCTATTACTTCTTCACTTGAACCTATAGCCAAATGTGCAACCTCATTCACTAACTCATCCTCTAATTCTTCCCCATGTTTAATCACTACCATGGCCAAAGAGGCCAAGCTGTCTTGCCCACTAAATTCTTCTTGTTGATCAACCCAGACTTTATTAAATTTGGTAGGCTTAGCAGGAGGATATAAAAATAAACTTTTACTATCTGGACCATGTGAAATGGTCATACCTCCTTCCCAACAATCAATTTTAGCAGTGACAGTAGCCAACCATGGTCTTCCAAAAATAATTGGATAACTATCTTTAGGTGTAAGCGATTGGATTATTTGAAAGTCAACTAGATATTCCCATCCATCAACTTTAACAAGAAATTTTTTTATAACACCATTTGGAATGGCTATAGATTGATTTGCCATTTGCAAGACTATAGTTGTAGGACTTAAATTAGTAAGACTTAATTTCTCCATTACATCCACTGTCATTACATTAATAGCTGCTCCCAAATCCACCAATGCATTAGGTATTGCTACCTCATTAATTGTAATAGTAATCAATGGACTCCCAAGATCATCATATTTTGGAGCAACAGTCTTTCCAAACAAAAATTCATCTAAATAACCATCAATATGCACCATGTTTATTTTCTTTGGTTTCTTTCCTAGAGTCCTAATACATAGTTGTTTGATCAACTGGTTTAACTTAGGGATTTCCTTTATTTCCTGCAGCAAAGGAACCTCTATTTACAATTGTTTAATTTCCTGAATTAATGCAGTTTTAGAAGCTAATGTCATTTCTGGAGTATCTTTTGGAATTGTTGATTTCAGACACTCCGGAAATAGTGCTTGAGTTTTCTCCTTTGAAGGGATATCTTTACTAAACTTAGTCAAAGACTGACCTCCCTCCTCCCAAGCTAAATCAATAGTTCCTGCTACTGAAGACTCAATAATATTTGTGGGTAGTATAGTATCTTTCTCAAAAGTTTGAGAAATAGGTTTATCCACTAATTCCTTAATAGTGGGTGATTGAAGTGTCCTTCCAAAACGTAACTGAACATTGCTACAATGAATTGCATTAAGTTCTGTGACATTATCTTGCTAAGTAGTATATACCAGAGTATTTTTTCGATTGTTCTTAGGATTAGGAAGTGGTTGTGCTAGAAGTTGAGGTTGATTTACTTGCTCAGTCTGAGGAAGATTCTGAGGAAGTGGTAACAAATTCTATTGTTGATTCCTCCTAGGACCAACATAAAATTGATTATGTCCTTGATTCCATTAGGGAGCAATGTGTTGTGGGTACCATTGTTTTTGTGACTGGTTAGGCCACAATTGAGTTCCCCATGCTTGACTTGCCCATTCAAGAGATCCCCAATAAGGATTTCCCCAAGTAGGTTGTGGAAGATAGGGCTGATTCCAAGATGGAGGCCATTGATTCCCAACCTAGTTATTCTGGGGTCTCCATGCAAGATTGGAATTTTGTCCATAAGAAAAATTACCTCCCTAGCGTTGATTTAGCACATTTATTTCTTCTTCAACCTAAGCAGTTTTTTTCTTAGTATTCTTAAGATCAATAAGAAGCTCGCATTGATTGGTAGGGTGGCTTTGCTCACAAAGTTGACAAACATTAACCTTGTCTAAAGGGCACTCTAGTAAAAGATGTTTATTTCTACACCTAGGACAATAGATTGACAGTCTCAGGGTTACGTGTCTTTGCTTGGATACCATCTAACATAGTGTTCAACTGGACAAGTATGTTTGTCTTAAGATTTGCTATTTCTTCTCAAAGTTTACCTATCTCATTATTCCCTTTGAAAAGATTTTTTTTTTGGATTCCTCCATGAGTACGTGAAAAATTGCAACACAAATCACATATGTCTTCAAGGTTTAACTAAGACACATCACCTTTTCCCATTAAATCAAGACTTCTTCTTGCATCATCATCGAGTCCTTTAAGAAATATAGTCTTGACAATCTCAACACTAATGGTCGTTTCCCCACACCATTTAGATAAGAAAAGAAACCTATCCAAATAGTCCTCTAGCTTCTCATCCTCATTTTGCTAAAGTTTAAACAACTCTTCCTTACGATCACTCACCCTACAATAACTCTTATATTTATTCAAAAACACAGTCTCCATTTCTTACCAAGTTGTAATACTCCTAAATGGTAGACCCATAAACCAACACGTTGTTGAATCCTTCAAAGCAGAAGGAAACAACTTTAGTTTCTGGTTGTCATTTTTACAGTCATAGGTTTGACAAAGGACCTTAAATTCAAAGAGAAATTGGTTTGGGTCTTCCGAAGATAAACCACAAAAAGTTGGAAGGAAAGCTGGAGAGATGTTTTTCATCGTTGTATCATCATCTGCATCCAGAGCAATAGGATAAGTGAACGTTCTAGGTAGTGGAGGATCATTATTATTATAGTTACGATTAGCTTCTACCCTCTGATCTCCCATGATGTTTAGAGGAATATGCTCCTCGACAATAATTTCGTCGACAATAGGTTGCACTATAGGATGATCTTCTGGGAGATAGTGGAAAGCCTCAAGTGGGTTAGGCTCAAGTAATTCATCAGCAAAATGGTCTTCTGGTCCTTGGGCCTCCTTATGTATAATTGGAACGTATTTTGGGGGGGTCTTTGGTATAAATCATCCATGAGGGCCTCTTTTCCTAACCATGCAGAAAAGGAAGCCACAGATAGTATTTTTGGTCTAAAAGAGGTATTTTATGCGTCTTCTATTAACACTTAAGCAAAAGGAGCTAAGGGATCCCTGACAATGGTGCCAAAAAGTGATAGGTTGTCGTTAGGTCCCATTACTTTAGAATATAATATTCGATTTGTCAACCAGGTAGTGTTCAAGGCAATCTACAATAGAAGAGGTCTGGAGTATCTCCCTCAGGTTTCCTAACTTTTAAGAACAACTCAAAATTAATTCTAACTTCAAACTGTTTAACTATAAAACTGCAAAGTAATTTATTCCTAAGAGAATAGAAAATGCTTGAACTGGAAACGTAAGTAAAATAATTTAGAAAGCATAATAGCTAAATTAAAAGGTACATAAACAACTTAAACTAAGAAGTTGATTTTTTTTTATAAAAGTAGAAAAACTTATAGCAATCCATAAAAAAATTTCTTAACAATAAAGATTCTAATAGTGAATAATAGAAACTATGGAAGTGAAAAGATCACAAATACTTCATAACTAATATTTCATAATAGTAAACTTAATGACTCCCTATAGAACAACATTACAATAAAAGAGAACACTTATCTACTCTCGTCGAGTGGCCAGCTCATGGGTTAACACATTCATTCTTAGCTCACATTCACAAGTATTCTAGAAACATTTATGTCAATCATAGTTATCAACCGTGACTCATAACTCAAAATTTTAGATAACAATCTCTTTATTCATAAACCTTGGAAACATTCTAACAGTATAACATTACTTTTCACTATATATCTTACTTCCAAAGACTGTATCTTTTTATAGAGAAATTGTAACTACATGCTATATTTCAGATGGTATGGATAACCATTGAGAATATCTAAATAGATCTATGGATAACTCGTATATCTTTAATCCCATTACACAGTATTTAAGAGGCTCAATTTGAGCCATAAAGTCTTTAATTCAAAGGATAACAGAAATAACAACTTTAAGAACAACTATAGCTTTGGTCCATCACCCTAAAGTTTAGGAGCATATTTCCATCATATATCTTCTAACTGTTTTGGAGCACGTACCAGCTGGATGTTTCAATCTGCAACTTTGATTGACCGATTATTATCTACAAAACACTTAAAACAACCCATTAAATTTGTATTGGAAAATTACTTAAGTAAATCAAAAGAAATAAAGGTTATATAAGTTCTTACTAAAATTAAGCAATTATTTCTCCTAAAATTTAATTAATTGGCAAAGGATAGAGATTTGCATGTATGAACCAGATCTTTATGGTATTATCATGATGAGGTTATTTTTGCTTCATCATCACTACACCTTTAGCTAAATCCCACCCTTTGGGTCTACCACACATCCATTTATACTCCCATCGGTGCTACTCCATATTTAGTTGTCTATGATGTCGAAGCAATCTTTCCAATAGAGGTTAAGTTCTCCTCTTTCCATGTTTCTTTGTGTAACCTCACCTTAGAAGAGGATTATCGATCATTACACTTACATGAGCTAGAACTCCTTGAGGAATATTATCTTACTGCTCTAAATCACCTTAAAGAATATCAACATTAATTGTTTCATGGCTATAACAAACACATGTGCACTCAAGAATTTGATATTGGAGACCTTTTCCTTAAGGAAAACCAAAAGAACACCACCTAAGATAAGAGAAGAAATGGAATTTCAAGCCAAATTGGTTGGGTCCATATGTCATTACTACCAAGTTTGGATCTAGAGCCTACAAGCTAGCCACTCTCAATGGTCATGAGATAGAAGAGCCTATGAAAATTTTCCATCTCAAGTGATTCTATGCTTAAACCATTTAGCACCAGTCTTCCAAAAAAGTAAAAAATATACAAAAATAAAAAATACAAAAAATAAAAAAATCATGAAAATAGTAAAGAGAAATAAATTTGTCCACTGGTGAAAGCCACTCCTTGTGGTTCCTTGTGCAAGTACCATGACGAAAACATGTTAAATAGGCATCATGTGTAGTAGGAAACCACTCTAGTTTTTGATCATTCATTCTTTCATATTGTTCTTACCATCACATTTTATTCATCCCATTATATCCCTTATCCTAGATTGTTTGCTTAAGTCCCTTACCCATCCATCACATTCCCTACATTTTCGCCATCACCTCTACATAAATTTCCTACTCTTGTTATCCTCCTTCATTATATTGCTCAATTTACCAACACTTCCTCTCATTTTTATCCCTCCAACCATCCTATCCATCCATCCATTTTCCTTCCCCATCATTTCCTTCATTTCCATTCATACCCTTTCCTTGCATTTTCACTTAATTGGGGGCATCCCCTTGATGACATTTCTTAGGGGATGGTCCACATGTATATACCCATTGGGGCATGACCTTTTCATCACTAATATACCCTCCCATTGATTCATGATTCATTCCTTTTTTGGAATCTACCCATTGACCATCCACCCATGGCTTCAACATTTCATTGGATACCAAGTCATGTTTTTTGCATACTTTTTATTAATTTCTTGCTTTTCCTTTTCTTTGTCTTTGCATTTTTATTTGTCTTTGTCTGTGTTAGTTTATGTCTTTTACTATTTGATTCTTGCAATAAATTTTTTAAGCTTACAAAAATAAAGGATCACATTTCAAGGTATAGTGAACATAGGAGAACTTATGGTATGAACTACATTGAGATTCATAGTGCCATCATTACCATATTCATTCCAAAAGATTCACCAACATGTATATCTAACCATATTTCTCAAGGTACTGAGTATTGCATCACCTTGCAAGTGATTGGTATTAACCATAAGGTGAGTAGCTACTATATAAAAATTACTAATGATCATTCAAAGGTAGTTTAGTGAGAATAATCATGATGGATAAAATATAGTGTAGTTTTGTAATTAAAGTTTGAGAAGTATATTATGATATCATTCAAATTCTATAATCACCTATTTATAATCAAATTACTAATACCTAGCTCATGTTGGAAGCCCATTGTAGTAGATTGTAATTCATCCACGAATAAGAATACATAAAGATAATATTGTTATTTTATTTTTTCAATTGATTTATGTTGCACATGTTATTTGTATTTCACTACATGGTTAGATAGTCCTCTATTGGATCCTCCAATGTGATTATAACCTGTAGGGTAGATAAATTGAGAAGTATGTCTAATTTTGGAAGACAATGTTATATTAGAAAAATATTTTTCTTAGTATATGTACAGTTACATAAGGAATTGAAAGGAATTATGGAGAAGAGTATGATGAGATCCAAGGAACATGTTCTCAATAGAATAGAACATCAAATTAAAAATTGGAATTTTTTTTTAGCTTACTTGAGGAAGGAAAGGTTCTTGCAAGGAGCTTACAACAAATTGAAGTGGAAGAACATTAGTCCTTGTAAAGTCTTGAGAAAATTAGTTGTGAGTACCAATGCCATGAAGCTTCTAGAAGTGTGCATTTCACTAAATTTTCAATGTTAAACATTTTTACCTTCACTATGAGGGACAAATAAGTAAAGTATAGTTTTAAATTATTCAATGGTAGATTAGAAATAGTAGTTAGCTGAAAAAGAATAAGATGAGGTTGAAGTAGTGATAAGATACACAAGTGAGTAAAAAGGCATGAGGAAAAGAGTGAAATGATTACTTAGTTGAATTGAAGAATACAATAGTTAAAGAAGTATTATGGATGTATGCAATTGTAGTTGATAAACATGGAATCTTAGTCTTACATTTCACAAAATTTTAATGAGAAAGAGGTTATGGTACATCTCACTTACTGACATGTATGGTGTAGGAGTATCTAGGTCCATGAGTGATCTTATGTCACTAAAAATAATAGTAGATTTGTTTGAATCAATAATAAAACTTATTTATTTTAATCCATCTTTATCAACAATGTTTAAATTCTATACATCTTTACTTGAAAGGTTGATATAGGGATACACTAGGTTGCTACATTTATGTAGTATACTTCTACAAGCATGGAATTGGTTGCTACAAGCCACATACAAGCTACAAAAGGAATTTTTTAGACTAATACATGTTTTCTATTGTGTGTTATAAGTATATTCAAGGGTATTGAAAGTATGTGGAGATTTCTACAAGAATGTAGTAAGTTGTAGGTATTTTTGGAGTTGTTACATGTGCTATTTAGATTGTTATAAGTGATGTGATAGAATTGTATAGGCCTTTGGAGTTAGGTTCTAGGTTGGGTCAATCTATTCATGTGATTGTTAATACTTTCAATAATATAATCACTGTCAAATAGATGTGCAATAATTTCATATGTTTTGTTGCTTATTGTTGTTCCACCTCATGATCAGTTGACTCCTTAAAGTAGTCAAGATTTTATTTTTTGGCATGGGTGGAAACTAGTCATCAAGCTATCACAATTTGGTCATTATGCATTTTTTTTGTACTTGTCACTTTTCTTTGAGGTGACAACTATTCATATTATTTTATGGGTAATTTTATTATTCTATTGAGTATTGATGATCATAGAAGATGTTCAACGGGACATTTGTTGAAAAACCATGTAAATAACATAATAAAAATATAACCACATTGATTAAATTTTATTAAAATTTAGTTATAAATCATGAAATAGAAATAATAAGAACAAAAAAAATGCAAACCAAAAAAAGACTAATTTATGTGGAGAAAGCCTTTCAAGTAAAAAACCCAGCCACCAAAGAGAGCACAATTTTGTACTAATCTCAAACAACAGAGTATATCAATGCATCAAATTCTTCCTTTAGTTTGATAACATCTCAATAAAATAACCTCACTTCTAACCCACATGATACTATCTTCATGCTTAGTCCTCAATATACGAACTTGAGAAGGCCCAAAAACCATCATAAGACAATACCATGGGCCCAAAAGTGGTTCCAAAGTAGTATGGTAAGAACTTCAATGACCATCTATATGAAAGTGGACTCTAAAATAGAAACTCCCCACATAATTATTTGTTGCAAGGTGTGTGCCCTTGGTCTCCTTGTGTTGTGCAGCGCAACACAACACTCGAGTTTGTGACATGGCTTAACTGCGTAACGTGGATTCATTAACTCTGGAAGTTGTTTCAGGAATTAAAAGGTTAATCTTTTGGTGCAACAACAATCATCTGTGCAATAATTAGTATTAGATTCTGGGTCATGAGTTCGAACCCCTTGCTTGCGCTGGTGGGATTGTTGCAAGGTGTGCACCCTTGGTCTCCCCTTGTGTTGTGCAGTGAAATGCTCAGGTTTGTGACATGGCTTAACTGCCTCTAGTGGATTCATTAACTCTAGTGGTTGTATCAAGCATTTACAAGTCAATCTTTTGGTGCAATGAAAGTCATATATGCAACATTATTTTTAACTAGAATGACTATAATGAGTAATTGTAATTCCAAAGCACTCCCTCATAAAACATGAATTACATCTCATCCATGAAATAAGGAAGATGCTCCATTACTTCTCAAGTTTGGCATTTCCAAGTCACTTAAGAATAATAACAACTAATGTCTCCATCCTTAGATGGTCATCCCATTTTCCCCATTGTATGTTATTTAGGGATCATACATTTATTTATTTGTCTATGTGAATAATTAAATGCATTAGGCCCTTAGTACTTGCAAGGTGAATGACACACCCAATCCTAGTAAATACATTTATTTATTTGTCTACATGAATAATTAAAATTCATTAGGCCCTTAATACTTGCAAGGTGAATGACACAACCAATAATAACAATATTTGAAAATTCAAGAAACATATAGGCATGAGGGAGTTATCCTTGGTGGCTAACTATTGTTCTCTAATTATTCAATTTATTTGTTAGAAACCACAAAAATATGATAGAGGAATTTAGGATCAAGAAGACGTAAATGTTGAATGGGGGCAACAATGGAGTACAAATCATTTTGGAGAAGAAGTGAAGCTACAAATGATAGAAAATAAAGAGAAAAATAAGGGACACAATTTTAAAATTGTAGCTCATCTATCAAAGCCACAAACTTTCATTAGGGCTTAATTATAAGTGTGTAACCATTTATTTTATCCTTTCAACACATTTGTAAGTCTTTGAAAAGGATTATCTATTTACATTAATGAAAATAGAAATAATTGCTTCAACTAGCTTTTGTGATTGTTTAAGAAAGTACATCACTACACATTTAGGTAGTCTTTTTCTAGACTAGCTAGCCTTGACTACATAAATTAGAGTATAATGTTCAATTAGGGAGTGATAAGTGTTGGATGCAGTATATCGATTATCCAAATGCGATAAAAAGAAGTGAATTGCACTTCAAAAATTTAAAAAAAATCATCTTATATGATGTTGGAATTGATTACTACATTTACAAAGAGCACTTAATGTCATTTATGAGTTATAATTTTAAAAACATGAGGAGGTTTACATCTTGGCAAAAAAAAGCCTATGCACTCATGAAGGAATTAAAGAAACTTAGATTTTTATGTCAAACAATAAAATCAAGTTGAATTTTGTTATCCACTCAAGTGTTAGAGAGAACATAACACAAGGTTAGATAAGTTAAGATTGAGCAAGTTTGATCACAAAGTTTTTGGAGTATTATGTTTAAATAAAGTCAATAAAGCTTGTAAAAAATAGAGATTCATGTCAACATCCATCTAACAATTTAATGATTAACATTACTAAGGAGAAGACATATAATGTTATGGAATAATTAGGTGGTAAAAAATTCAATTATCAACAACCAATACTAATAAAATTAAATAGTAAAACCCAAACATATATAATAATAATAATAATGGCTAGATCATAGATATGATCACCTATTTTAAGAATGGAAACAACCATCTAAATTCGGTTCAATGAAGAGACAAAAATTTAAACTACAAGCTATCTCATATCAAATTAACATCGAAATATTATTCAAGACAAAGAATATACATTAATGCCATTAAATATAACAAATTTATCGTAACTATTAACAACAAAATTTACAAGATAGAATTTTATGAAGTAAAGCTTTATTAATATAAAAATAATTGAAAACAACAAAGCAATACAACACATTGTACAAAAAGTAATAGACTTATAGAACAACATATACAACATTGATAGCCCAATGCAGAATACAACACTGTCCATTGAGAACAAGCCAACATGCTCAACAAAACCCAACATTTATTACAATCTCTCATTAAAAGTATATTTGAAAATTACAAGGCGAGCGGCCTAGCTCGATTGGCTAAAGCACCCTGTTGTAGGCAAGAGGTCACAAGGTCTAGTCTCCCTCCCATCCCCATGGTACCAATAGGCATGTCGTGCCAACGTCTCTAATCACATGAAAAAAATTACCAAACACACTACAGTTTATAAGGACTACCTAATTATGCAATCTCAAAAAAAAATTCAAAATTACCCCATCCACCAGATTTACAAACAAAAAATAATTAACAAACCACTCCCAACTATCAAGATAGTTAACCACACACCAACCAATTAATTTATAGTTTTTTCCTCCAAAACTTTTAAGAGTTGATAATGTGCAACAAACATATTATTATTAAAAATGTAAGGTTTACAATATCTTTTGATATCCTATGATTCCAAAAAATATAAACATTAGCACACCAAAAGATAACAAGAGTGGGATTAGGTTTTATTCTCCTTTACCCATTTGGACTATGATAAGCATTTATTTGGAATCACATGCATTAGGTTTGAAACCCCAAATTCACGTGTTTGTATTATATTTGCTGTACTTGAAAAGTTGCATAGTGGAAGACAACCGACAGTCTTTAATAAATTTATTAATTTGGCAGGTAAGAACTATAGTCTAAGTTATCTATAAATTAATTATTTCCAATCATAATATGGGGATTATTGGTAGCCCTTGACTTTGGAGATTTTATTCTCTACAAACACATTACCTGACGCTAGGAATTTCAATCTAGACATTCTCTTTAACATGAATATGTTTACCATTATTTAGAGAAAAAATAGTTTATATCAATGTTTTTTTTATTTTGTTGGTGAGACACAATTATGCAACCTTTTTTTTTTAAATGGTTTCAAATGAAAAATGATTGTGGAGATCATGGTGGTTTGTAAATAAATGACCCCACAACCTGTCAGTCACAAGAAATATTTAATGGATATCCACTATTCAATGATAATTTTATTGACCATTTTGAGATTAGTGAGAATTGTCCTTTACAAATGTAGGTTTATCATGTGTATTAGAATGTTAATCCTCTTTTGTATATATGGTTGTTAGGAACTAATGATTAGGTTTTTGATAAAAAGGGTTATTAAAAAAACATGTTTTTATGAATAATATTTGCGTTATATATAGGAAAAGGATTTTTCGTTACAGTTGATTTAGGTTAATTCAATGAAATGTATGTATAAGTAAATTTAGATTAATTAATAATATTGGGTATGTTTAGGGTATTGAGTTTAATTAGTTAATGCATTGAGTTTTTATTGTGGAGACCCATGTTCAAATTCCAAAGGGACATTTGATATGGAAGTCTAAGTTGTAATTCTTGGTCTTCCATAATTAGCTTCTAGCTTGGAGGTAGTGGTAGTTTCTAAATAAGTAGTTTTTTTATGTTGTGACTTAATTTGTGACTTTTCTTATTTAAGGAAAGTAAGTGCAATAAATAATGGGTACTTAATTATGTGATTGAAGAATGCATGCAATTTGTAATAGTATAGAAATATAATATTTTGGAATATAAAATAGTTATGAAAATGTATATATAAGTAAATTTAGACTAATTGATAATATTGGATATGTGTAAGGTATTGAACTTAATTAGTTAAAGTGTTGAGTTCTCATTGTGGAGACTCAAGTTCAAATTTGAAAGAGATATTTGATCTATGGAAGTCTAAGTGTAATTTTTGGTCTTCCATAATTAGCTTCTAGCGTAGAGGTAGTTTCTAAATAAGTAGATTTTTATGTTGTGACATAATTTGTGTGACTTTCCTTATTTAAGGAAAGTAAGTGCAATAAATAATGGGTACTTAATTATGTGATTGAAAAATGCATGAAATTTATAATAGTATAGAAATATATAATATTTTGAGATATAAAATAGTTAATGGTAATTTGGTATTTGCTTGGGAATTAGAATAATCTACTGATTTTGTGCTTTGAGGATTAAAGACAAGTCTCCAACTCTAGATTTATCATGTACCTACAAACTTCTATTGTGGATTATTCAAACTTATATTCTTCACTTTGCTCAAGATGCACCTTTGTGTCTTTTGTTATTTCACCATTGATGATATTTATAAATATTTTGGTAGGATTGTCATTGTACCACTCGACCCTTAGAAAATATGTATAAATGATTGAATAAAACTCTTTATTCATGCATATGTGCCTAGGATGTTTGTGTAGAACTATATTCCTTTGAGTGCACCAAATGTAAATGTTTTCACTTGCTAGAGTGAGAAAGGACTCATGAATATTTGATATGTAAGATGAATGCATTGAATAATTTCAAATACAACAATATGGTAATAAATTGCATAAATTTGTGTCTAGTTAACCTTGGGCAAGAACGTAAAGGCAAGAGTTGTCCAAATTTACATTTAGGACAAATGATTCCATGATCATGACAATGCATCTATGACCATGAACTCATCCTAGAACATGAAAGGGATTAAAGCTAAGTGGGTTACATGTGTTTGTAAGTATGTGTGTGCATGGGTGTAATAAATAAATGGATAAGGAAATGTATAGGGATGTGTAAATATATGGATGCATGTCAGTGAAAAATGTATAGGAATATGTGTAATGGTTATGTATGTGGAATAGGGAAAGGGACCTAAAAGTTGAAAACCATGCTCTAAAAATAATATGTGATAGTTGTATATTTGAAATATTTACATCTAATATTTTTAACAATCCTTAGTGTATATTTTAGGCTAGATCCATTCTCAACTAAAGACCATTAAATGATTGCTTCACTGCATCCCATCATGATATATAAAAGTAATGCTTCCTTGAGTACTTTCTTAGGTAAAATTTATTAATCATTGAATGATATATCATGATTCTCTATATGGCCAATAAACTCTATCAAAGATGTTCTTAAATATGAAATAGTATTAAATGCAACTTACATTTTTATAAGGTGTTAATGCATTATCTCTATGTAAAAACTATGTCCCTTAGGGAAAATTCCATCAAGAATATCATGTCAGGAGGGGATAATATATGCTCATTGAATAGGAAAGCACCACTAAGCTTCTCTCTTTATAAACCATCAAGAGGCCTTGGACCCAATGATGTAGTGTAATCACTACCATGGATTATATGAAGGATATCATCATTAGTTATAGTAATATCATTTAATACAGGAAAATGGCAAGAATAAAAATCCTTAAGAGATGCATCATGAAAAAGTGTGGGAGTGTCCATTGTGTGCTCTATGAAATAAGAACTAGAGGATAAAATATATGAAAAATCAAATAATTTTAGGTCACCTAATGAATCCATATATACAAGAATCTTATAAATAATGATATTTAAGGAACATACCATACTATTGTACACAAGCATAAGTAAATCGTATACATACAAGAAAAAATATATCAAAGAATGTTCATGTGTATGGTAATTTAACCCTATCTAGGGTTATGCAACATAAATGCATCATAAAAAGCACACACATAACACAAGAAGAAACAAAGACATTAAGAATAAAAACCTCATGGAAACATAATTGTTTCCAACCAAATCATGAGAGATGTCATTGTAAGGGTGTGATTTGATGGACATGAAACTATCATAATGGATGATAAATAAATAAAATATATTCTCATGAACTAAAATGTATGCATCCATAGTGTATGGGAGCAAAGAAGAATCTATGAAAAATTATATGTGAATTAAATATCTATGCATATAATAAAAATTATATATAAAAAATTAGCAAAGAGAAGGTTACATGGTGCAAAAAACTTAGGTGGGATAAAAAATTCAAGGTTCACTAAAATGTAGAGGAAACAAGTTACACACCATCTACAAATGTATAATTAGCTAGAGGGATAAATCAATCTGAATGTAATCACTAGATAAATTTATGAGATAATTATGATACAAATTAATGAGTTAAATGTGATGTATAATTAAAATAAATTAGTGGATATAGAAATTAGATGTGTATTGAAATAAAATTGTCAAAGATTAGATATTACCTTAGAATCAACATAATGTGATCTTTGACTGATGTACTATTATGACAAAGACCTATAAATAAATGATTTATGTTGGATTTTAAACCAAAGATTTGAGATGGATTATATTTTAAGAGTTTAGGGTCAAGGACATGATTATGCCAATTTTTTTAATCTAGGTGGCATGATTATATCTCAAGAAGAAATAGACCTTTTGTACCTATAGAACCTACCAAATCAATGTATATCTAAAGGCATAAAAGGTTGGTGTTTATAAGGAAAATCCTAGGACCTTCTATGTAAGGATTATTGGTGCTAATTTGTAGTTGTTGAGTTGATTTTTTAATATTGTTGAAGTTTGATGTGAATGAATATTTTCAAAATTTTAATTTCTTATTTTTTATAATTATTGGTGCTTGATGTAAGTAGATGAATATAAATGACTAATTCCTACAAAAGGAGGAAATATTTTACTATTTTAATAATATTATTAATATTCGATGTTGTATAAGTGTTCAATGATTATGTATTTGTATACACAACCCTAGATGCAAAATATAAATTATTGGTACACATGCTAATAGGTAATAGTTAGATCCTAAACTCATTAACCTTAGAATGTGATAATTTGAAATTTAGAAAAGGAGGATATGGTTGCACCCATGATCCAATCTAGGCAACACAAGTTCAATCTAGTACATTTTTTTTAAATGATGAGAAATAGGTCAAGAAGGTTATAAACTAAGGGATATTACATATTAGAGTGTAAGGTTTAGGCTTGGGTCCAATGAGCATGCTAAAATATCTAAATTATGAAATAAATTTTAAAATCAAACACATTATCATAGTGGCACCAAATGAAAGGAAATGTCTAATAATATGCACTTTTCCTCTATATTTATACATCCCAAACAAATATAGTGGAAAAAAATATACTTCAAAGTCATCTTGGAAGGAAAAAGTTATAATGGTGAAGGGAACAAAACCTAAGCCAATCGTCAAAGGGACATAAAATCGAGTAAAAATATGAGATACAAGGCAATAATTGATAGATAAAGAACAATAATTTTTTTTAAAAAGAAAATTAAGAAAACATAGGATGAGAGAAATGAGATCATCACTAAATCATAATAATTATAATTGTATTAAAAATAAGATTCATTAACAACATTCCCTTGCAGAAGGTGGAATTTTTTCATCATATGTGGATCCTTCCAAAATGTCTTATGAAATACTAACAAGAATTATATCTAAACTATATCCATATTATGATTTCTTTAATATGGCCAATATGTTCATCCTCCTCTATAATATGTTTTCATATAAAAATGGTCAATGACAAAATTATAATTATTAATTAATAGGTAGGTATTTACATCAATATATAAGATGTTTTTGCATTGGAAAAATGATGTGACATTCGAGCTTGATGAGAGAGGTAAAAATGCATTAGAGATATAAGGTCAGCAATGATCATATATATTTTTGGTGTGAACAAGGGAATCTCCTATCCAATTTCGTATCCCCTAGTTGTCACATGACATAGGATTAAGACACTTGTCATCATCCTAGTGAGTCTTATCTCTCAAGCTTGCCTATATAAGCAAGACATATCTATGTACATTTTAAATAGGGTAAATGTTTGATCAATAGATCCTAATTAATTTTGCACCATAATCAAGAAATTAGTTCTCTTCCCACTTTTTTGTAGAAGGTAATCTTTGGTGTTGTAGGTGATCTCGGGATCTTGATTCCATTGGTGACTCTTAAATGTATATGAAAGCTCATATTGTTCATTAGAAATCATTACAAGGTAATCAAACTTGGAGATAGTAATATCATTTTAAGATTCATTTAAGAAGTTGGACTATCCCTCAATTGAAATATATTGTAAAGTTTAAAAAATTGAGATCAATAGCTCAATAATCTAAATTTTCTATCACCAAATTATGAGTGTGATGACTATGGTGAAGTTTAATGGATATAAAATGAGACACCAATTCTTTGATGGAATAATAGAAATGTCAAGAATTCCATAAAAATATCTAGAGTTATGTTGGTCAATTGAAATATATTGTAAAGTTTAAAAAATTGAGATCAATAGCTCAATAATCTAAATTTTATATCACCAAATTATGAGTGTGATGACTATGGTGAAGTTTAACGGATATAAAATGAGACACCAATTCTTTGATGGAATAATAGAAATGTCAAGAATTCCATAAAAATATCTAGAGTTATGTTGGTGGATAAATTTTTATAATAAAAATTATGAGATTCAAACCACTACTAGATGAGGAAATTCCTTATGTACAAATCATTCCCTTGCTTTGAAGCAAGTTTCCCTAGTAAATAATTAGATTATATAATTATAATAGCTTGATAATACATCATGAGAGGGTATCATAAAATATTATAAGGGATACATCTATATCTTATCTCTCTTGGCAATCCATTTAAGCCCCATGTAATTTTAGAATAAAAATGCACTTGATAATAATATTGAAATCTAAAGGGGTTTCAAAGAGCCACTACTATGTTATCAAGATATAAGATATCTAAAATTACACCTAAGTATTATTAAATAATATTTTATTTTGGAGAAAGATATCCTAGATAAAAAATATTATATATGTACATGAATTTATATTCCTCAAGAAGCTTAATAATATTGTTCCATAATACTAATTCAAAAAAAAGGATGGTTTCACTCTAACCACTTAGACCAAATGATGGAGTGTGGTCTTAGAGTTTATATTAAATTAAGAATATTTAATTTGAAGTGTTAATGAGATCAATTTCCTCCATTATTTTAAATAGAAGGATAAATTTAAATAATGGGTTTCATAATCATTTCTCAATTTCCTCATATAGAATTTATATATTAATATTTGTGGAATAATTGAGCATTATTCTCTTTAATAGTGTGCGAACCCCAATCCTAGTACCTACAAAACAAAGAGAATAAACACCTTAAGTTAGATATTGCAAGCATGAACAAGGATTCCCCATGAAATCCATTTACAAACTCAAAATAGGAAAGAAAACAATGAAAAAACATAATAAAAACAACAAAATATATTGAATCCTAATTTAAATGTGCAAACTCATGATCCCATGGGGGAATTGGTGCCAATTTGATGTGAAAATTGGCCCTTTCCCAATTCTTAAGATGCAAGCTTGATATGTTGAAGATGGTTGATCCACTTTTGTTGATGAAGGATGAGAGCTCCAAGCCAAAATATGCAAAAACTTAGCTAAGAACTCAAGGGTGATGGATGAAAATGGCTAAATATTTTATCATAATAACTTTGCATAATTTGTGGATGATCAAATGAGGATATGAACTCTTTATTTATAGAATGCCAAGATGGATAAATGTCCAAATTTGAACAATGTGGGACTAACATTCATCCAATAGCATGATGCCACTTGTCAATCTATGAGTGGATGGAGGATGTGCAAGATTTGGGGATTGTGCCAATAAATGCATAATTTTGAATTTCAAATTTGTTAAAATGACTTGTAAGAGGGAAGGGAAAATGCAATAAATGCCACTTGGTTCAAGGCAAAGGACATGTAAGATAAAGTTATTGCCTTGTTGGATGTACATATTGACTTGGAATTTTTGAATTCAAATTGAGAGAATATTCCAAAAGATGCCTTGTGAGGAAAATAGAGATTTATTAAATGAATTAAATCTATTTTCATGTGCAACTTGCAAAATCTAGAGGATGGGACATGAGATGAGATTAAATTAATCAAGGGTTAATTAATTTAATGAGAGAGGTTAGATGATGTGACCTATTTGACTCAAATTTATGGATTTATTTAAATCAAATAAGAGAAGAATATGATAAGAGATTAATTAAATAAGGATTTTGATTTATTTAATTAAAAGAAATGGTGTTAGATTAAATCAAATAAGGTTTTAATTTATTTAATTTAATGGATAGACTTTAGAGGTTTAATCAAATAAAATTAATTATTTAATTAAATAGGGATAATTAGATCAGATGGATTGATTTAATTGACAAAAGATTGACTTAATTAGATAAAATGATTTATTCAATTAAGAGAGGAATATTGATGAATTTAATCAAATAAGGAGATTTGATTAAATGGTTAGACTGAGGGATGATTCAGGATGAAACGATGTTAGTAGTCAGGATCAGATGCACAATGTCAATCAGTATATTTTGCATGTCTACAAATAGAATAACATAATAGACAATAAAAGGGGTTATAAACTATAAATCTAATATTTTTTTGTGTAGGTATCTTAATTTAATTCAAAACTAAAAGAGTGATTATTTTACTAGATATACCCATTCCATGTGTTAATCTTGTGGTGTCAAAGAAAGAATATCTCTCATTTTATAAAGCATAAATATATCTTTGTTTAAGTGTGTGAAATGATTGTAAATTTTACTTTAATTTATTTTATCCTATAAGAGAATAGATCGTAAAATATATTTATGATTCACATGTACATCTCTAATCCAACAAATCCTAGGATTTCATTATTGAAATACTTGGTTAGTGATAAGGTGGGAAAGTAAAACTATAGGACTCCACCTTAAGATTTCAAGGCTTTTCCACAGTTGTGGCAGGATGCCTCTTATCATTACATTCATGATTGGCTAGGATATGAGATTGAATTGCAACCTGAAAGGTGAGCCAACCAATCCTCACATTTGAATTTAGAGACTTGGAAATGAATGTTGTATGAAATGAAATGATATGACTAACCAATTATGAAAATAACCTATTATGATGCAAGAATAGTAAATCTGGACAATCACAAACAAATTCATAATTCAAAAAAAGACTTAGTAGAGTTATGTGCACCTATGGTATGAATCTAGAGTTGATTTTGGAGGACCAAGTCACCTAGGGCGACTATGTCTTAGTGGCTAAAATTTAAATCTATCTCATAGTCCTCTAGAGCCTACTCAAAGCCTTCTTTCTTTTGGGTCTCCCTGTCGGATCTTCGTTGGGTGCTAAGATAACTGAGTTTCCTTATGTTTTCAAGTTGTAGGGTTTGAATGCAACATTGAATAAATGATCATTAATCTTCCTCTAATATTCTTCAAATCTGAAACCTACGCATTGAAAGAGAGAGGAAGGGTTGTGATATATAGGGGCTTGCCTCAGTCAAATCCCGTGTTGGTGTTTCCACCTCCACAATGGAAAAGTCAATGAAGAGAGCTTATCCTTTTGAGGGATAGAGGCTAGATGACAAATGAATGATGAATCAACAATGAAGTGCAACTCACCACTCAAATATGATTTCCTTGAAGGACTGAAGTCATGCATGTCACCTCAAGGCTTGATTGTAAATTGGCTTGATTTCTTGACATACCTACAAGGGTTAGATCTCACAAATAAATGATAACATGAACATGAAAAAAATCACATACAATTTGACATGATGCTTTGATATTGAATTATTGCAATAAATCTACTCTTGACTGCTCCTGACCTGAACTTGATTGCTTGATAATGCTTTTGACTACCAATTATTGCTATATGATCTCACTTAGTTGATAGATAGTTTCAAATGATGCAATGACTAGGTATTTATACATGTAATAATATAATTTCCTTAAAATTAAATCCTAATAGCCAACATTTGATATTTGAAATTCAAATAATACAATGCCAACTTTGACATGTTAAAATTGGGAGCAAAATAGGGGACCAAGTCACCTAGGGCGACTTAGTCTTGACCCTATTTTGCAAGATGTAAGGGGCCAGGAGAAAAATATTAAATGTTTTCTTAGGTTTTTCAAATGGGTTTTCTTGATAAATGTCCAAATGGGCTATGAAATGCATAATTTAAGAAATTAGGTGTACAATTAGGTCCATGCACTTAGGGGGAGAAAAACAATAGTGCGAAATTGTTAAGGGTGATAATTTGCGATGCTACATTTAGCCCCCACTTTAGTGAGAGTATGAAATTACACTCATACTCACACTAAAGTAGAAAAATATGTCAAGAAGGGTTCGATTGTACAAATGTTGAAGGGATAGGATGTCAATGAAACTAGGGGAGTCCACAAGCCCCCAGGATTCAAGATCATATGACAAGACAACATAGGCACAAAGGAACACATGTATGCAATGCAACAAGACAACAAAAAAGCACATAATGCCAACACAAATACAAAAGGAGGGTATGAATAATCATGGACTAGTAAGTTGCATTATGCTAGAATCCATACCCAAGGCGTTCATGACTAATGGGCTAACAAAGTCTGATATTTTCTATGTGAATCATGAACCAAAGTCACCATGGGCTAGTGAAGTCTTATATTCACTAGGTGAGCCTTTGAAATATAGTAGAAAAATGAGAAACACACAAGAACTAGTGAGGACCAGTTTTCACTAGGTGTGTATCCATGTCAACTATACCAAGAATTATACTCCTTGATAATTTTGATAAGGTGCTATGCAAATGATCAGAATGTTATTCCAATGCATCACTAAGTCTAGTGCATGTAAACAAAGTGAAGAACATAATTATGCCCCCAACTTAAAGTAATTGTGAAACACCATGTTGTGAGAAATTTCTTTAATGTAGAAACATCATAAAAGCCATGTAATAAGGTCGTGAGAGGTTATTTGGAAAGCCCTATGCCAATGATATGTTTCAAAATAAAGCTAAATCATGATAAGGGGTTGCCCCCAATGCAATGCAACAACAACACAAAAGGTGGACACATAAGGGATTCACGGATCTGGGTCAGTATAAATCTTTTCTACAATAATGTAAATGAGCTCAAAATTGACATCATTCCCCAAATACTCGTGGAACTACAAACATAATGAAAAAATGACACATAGAGAAAATGAGAAAAATTTTGGGTCAACATGGAAGAGATCTAAATATCTCAACACCTTGCATAGACCCCAAAATGAAAACACAAGACAACAATGAATAATGTTCATGACTTAGAGAAGAATGGAGATACAAATAGATTAGTGTCATGACAGATTCATTTCCTTTGTATCCTTGCGCCAACAAAACAACAAGGGTCATCCAAAGAAAACTCACAAACAAAAATATATTCCAAGCAACACAACACGAGAAATCACATCATGTGCAAGCAAACACAAATAACACACAAAAAAGGTATTGCACATGTGATCCAATCTAAATCAAATCCTCTACACGCCAATCTTGCTCATCATATATAGAAGGCGAAAAACTAGCCAAAGGAACTACAACAAGTGTCGTACTAGGAGCATCACCAAGTTCAACATGTGGTGAATCGCTCTCATTAGGAGGATCATCATTGTTTCCCCCATCTAAATCCATAGATTTTAAGAACAACAAAGATAGTTCATTATGCACTTATTCATCAATTTTAGCATCCTCATCTTCATCATCTAAATTTATCACCATGGGTGGTTTAATGACAAAATCAGTTATATGTTCTTGTTTTTCTTGGGATATGTAAGGTTCATTTTCATGTTTTGGTTCATCATGATTTGTTTGATCATCAGGTAATGTTTTGTTCTTTACATTCAACTAATGAGTGATGGAATGACGTCTATGCCTACACTCCTTAGCATTTATGTTTCTTCTTGTGTAGTTTTCAATTTGTGCATTGGTAAGGGTAGGTTTCTTGACTAGCAATCTCTTTTCTTCTCTTAGAGGAGGAATTGAAGTGATCACCGAGGGTTGGGAAACTGTTGTCTCCTTAGGTCTATAAACTTTTTTTACTTTTAGAGGCACAAAGGTAATCATGTGATTGTATCTTGGTATTTTGTATAATATTAGTAGAGGAACTACAACATAAATGTTTGGTGTATTTGGAAATATATTTTCTTCGGACATGGGTTCATCCACAAATTTTAGGGTGGGAGGAACAACCATAGCCCTATCATTTTCAGGAATATTGCTAAGGGATAACTTTGTTATGCGCTTTGAATTAAAATTATGATATGATCTAAAAAATAAATTCTCATGAGACTTAACAGGTTCTATAGCTTGAGGCCAAAAATAGTCCAGTGAAAAGTTTCCACAAGAATCCAAAGGATTAAACCCACTATGATGCACTTTATATATTTGATTTTCAAATGGGAACTTTATGCACTTATGGATAACCAACATGATGGAAATCATGGAGCATAGCCATGGATAACCTAGCTTCACGTGAAGTTGATCTAATGTTAGGATGATGGAGAATGATACATCTAGTTGTTTTGGCACCACCTTGAGTGGGAGAGTTATTGAAACTATCGTAGGGCAAGCAAAACCATCATGAGTTTTTAACCATGTTTTTGCTTGTCCATAAGAATATTGATAAAGTTAATGTGCACAAATAAGAATTCCTCAGTGATCACATTGTCTAGACACACATGATCAATGAGTATCCCTGGTGTAGGTTTGTCATTGATACGTTTGGTAATGTAGAGAGGACCATTAGGTGCATGCATAGGTGCATCAATATGTGTGAAAGAAATGTCAAGTAATAAAGTGGTTTGGCCCTTACAAGGTTGAACATCTATTATGTTAATCATATTATTTAGATTCCATCTTAGGATTTCAAGGCTTTTCCATAGTTGTGGCAGGATGCCTCTTATCATTAAATTCAAGATTGGTTAGGATAGGAAATTGACTTGCAACTTGAAAGGTGAGTCAACTAATCCTAGGATATGAATTTAGAGACTTGGAAATGAATTTTATATGAAATGCAATGATATGACTAACCAATGATGCAAATAACCTATTCTGATGTAAGAACCGTAAATTAATCACAGACAAATTCAAATTTTAGAAATAGACTTAGTAGAGTTTTGTGCACCTATAGTATGAATCTAGAGTTAATTTTGGAGGACCAAGTCACCTAGGATGACTATGTCCTAGTGACTAAAATTAGAATTTGATCTCACAGTCCCATGGAACCTACTGAGAGCCTTCTTTATTTCGGGTCTCAATATTAGATCTTCATCGGGTGCTAAGATAACTGAGTTTCCTTATTTTGTCAAGTTGTAGGGTTTGAATGCAACAATGAATAAATGATCTTCAATCTTCCTCCAATCTTCTTCAGATCTAAAACCTGCACATTTAAAGAGAGAGGAAGGGATGTGCTATATAAGGGTTTTCCTTGAAGTCAAACCCTATGTTGGTGTTTCCACCTCCACAATGGAAAAGTTAATGTTCAAAGAGCTTATCCTTTTGAGGGATAGAGGCTAAATGACAAATGAATGATGAATCAACAATGGAGTGCAACTCACCACTCAAATATAATTTCCTTGAAGGACTGAAGTCATGCACATCACCTCAAGGCTTGATTTCTTGAAAAACCTAAAAGGGTTAGATCTCACAAATAAATGATAACATGAACATGAACAAACTCACATACAATTTGACATGATGCTTTGATATTGAATTGCTGCAATAAATCTACTCTTGGTTGCTCTTGACTTGATCTTGATTGCTTGATAATGCTCTTGATTTCCAATTTTTGCTAGACGATCTCACTTAGTTGCTAGATAGTTTCAAATGATGCAATGACTAGGTATTTATATGCAATTAATATAATTTCCCAAAAAATTAAATCTCAATAGCCAGCATTTGACATTTGAAATTCAAATAATAAAATGCCAACTCTGACATATTAAATTTGGAGGAAAAATAGGGGGACCAAGTTGCTTAGGGTGACTTAGTCCTAGCTCTATTTTGTGGGATGTAATGTGTCAAGAACAAAAATATTAAATGTTTTCTTAGGTTTTGCAAATGGATTTTCTTCATAAATGTCCAAATGGGCTATGAAATGCATAATTTAGGAAATTAGACATGTACAATTAGGTCCATGAACTTAAGGGGGGGCAAAACATAGTGTGAAATTGTCAAGGATAAAAATTTATGATGCTACAATTAGAAGATACATACATTAGTAGTAATTCTAATATTCAACGCCAATTAAAATTAATAAAAATATATATAATAATACAATGAGATAATTATTACTAAAAATGAGAAATCATTTCAAGAATTATAACACAAGCTCATGGTATCCTATTGCCCACTTATTATCCCAAAAGGTTAGACATTTCTTGTATCATATTATTTCAAATGTATGAATAAATCAAGTGATGACCATCTCAATTTATCCCCCTTGTTCATTTTATGCATATAACAATATAATGAAATAATAAATCTGATGGAGACCTAAATAATCATGTATCTATTTTAATTTACCCCCTTGTTCATTTGAAGTATATGATAATATAATGAGACAATAAATTTTATGAAGATGAGTGATCATGTATTCATCTTATGATAGTTGTGAAACTAACAAAATGTTAACAAAATATGAGGATCTTTATCCTTGACCACCATATTCCTTACGAAGAATTATGTTATTTAAGTTGTAAATGTACTATTCTTTTCATTTTATTCCTTCCTATAAATTATTTGTGCTATATTTTATAAATATTTTAATGAATGATTTAGGTTATAAGGAAAATATAAAATGATATATTCAAATAATATGAAAGATTGTAAAATTAAATAATATGTATTTTTTTTTCACTCAAAGAAATCAGAGAAATCATTGAACCCAATATTGACTAACACAACCTTCCAAAGATGGGTGTTTAAACATTCAAATGTTTCCACAAATTTTATTAAGTATATTCTCATGGTACTCCATTAATGGGAGTTCATTAAATGGTAGACCATCTTAATATAGAGCAAGATTCAAAACTTGACTACTCACTTTTGAAAGCATTTCATTACTATTACAACACCACTCAATATATATTATCTTACCATATTAGATAACTATTTATTAATCCATTTATTGAACAATTTCCACACTCAATTTAAAAGGTCGTGTCAATCCTCACTTTTTTATTTTTTCTACAAAATTTATTTCTCTATTATGTAGATGAATAATAGAATTTTATTGGAAAACCCATAATTAAATATAAATATCAACTTAATTATTGATCGATTTTAAAGAAAAATATCAATGCATTATCATATTAAACTAAAATACTAAAATTTAAGAGAATATATTCAAGTAAGAGAAAAGGATAATTTATTGTTTCTTAGATAGTAGTCATACTAAACACAAGAAATTCATCAACAAACTAGAGGTTTAGATTGTTGGAATATGAAGTCAATTTTATTGTTATTTCAATAGTGATGAATAGTCGACATTGATTTCCTAGGAAATGTCTGAAGTATGCGTCTGACGCGACCAAAAGCCTTCAATTCAAATGAAGATTGAAGTGACATGAGGTTGCAGGGGGCTTGTCATAGCCCCCTTCCCATGCCAAATGCATTTTTTGACAAAGCCATTTTTTTTGGGGGACTTACTATTTTTGGTAATTTCAACAAAAAGTTTGACATGTAGTTGCATGAGTCACACTTTCTTTTTTTGAAAATTTTCTTTGGAAAAGACTCTACAACTCAAATTTTTTTATCCTATACAAAGTCATTCTTTCTACACAGTTTTGATGATTGTTGTATCAAATTTTTTTTCTAAATTAATAAAATACTGAAGATCTTTGTCCATCATTTTTTCTTAGTATAATTTTACCAATTTTTCCACATAAATCTATGTGTTTATTTGTGTGTATTATTTTTCTTTATTTATTCTACACTATGAATTTTCTCATATAAAGAAGATATGTTCTTAACTAACTCTTAGCCTTTGGATATGGTTTAAATCCACTTGGTTTAAATCCAAACAAGGCCTTCAACCACTCAAATAATCAAATTGGAGGAAAGTGAGAGACCTTGGATTACTCCTCAAGTTAATTGAAACACTCAAAGGAATTCAAGAACCCCGTCTATAAAGGTAGAGGAGGTGACACATTTCATAACCTGATTGGTTAATTGAATATCAAATCTAATTTTCAAATAAACCATTTAATAAGGTATTACATGTCTTAGCCATATCTAATATAAAATTTAAATATTCTTTTATTTTGTAATTATAGAAAGAGAAAACAAACTTAAGATATTCAATAATAATATGATCCATAACTTGACACCTCAATATGAACTCATCTTGCTTAAAAGACATAAAATATGGGAGAAGACACGTGAGATAAATATCTAGGAGTTAAGTGATACTAAATTATATACAATATTATCTAAAGAATCAAAATAAAATGCATTTTCTTCCTTAAGGATTAGATTGAGATAAACATGAATTTGTACATTTAGAAATTTATATATGAATTGGAGGTGAAGAAAAAAAATGAATTATAAAAAGAATATCAAATTCAACAAAGTCTCAATAAATTTTTAAAAAATCAATAGAAAAATCATAAGGCCTCATCTTTTTCCTATTACTCATTCTACAAATTATATCTATTACATCTAATAATACATTTCTAGCATCAATTAATTTTTTAATGGTGTCACTATTTTTAGAATACAAGATCTTATTATTTCTTATGACACTATGATAACCCACATAATTGTGACAAGAAACAAAATCAATTAATTTTCCTTTCAACATCCCTCATCTAAATTAGTAGATCATCTTGAATTGCAATAATATTGTTGATCTTAATAGTGAACCTTTTGGCTAAATGTTTTTGATGAATAAAAAATATGTTGTAATCTCCTTTCAATCAAGGCCCTGTAGATTTATTATTCTAATACCTTACTTTCTACCAATATTTTAATTCATTTTGTAACTTCATCTATTCTTTTTAGAAAGAGGCCATGAGAGGAATGAATTAGAAACAAATACTAAGGAATAATATTTTTTTATTATTAACATTATTAAAAAATATAAAATATACATATTTTTAAAAAAATTGTTAGAAATATATGTATATTTTGATAATTTTAACAAGTATATATATTTTTTATAAAAAAAATGATAAATGTAATTTTTAAAATTAGTTGAACATATAATATATTTTTTTAGAATTTAAAAAGAATTTAAGTAATTGAAAAAATTCTATAAATATATAAATTATATTATAACATGACATAATTATTCTAGAAAATATCTATGTCCAAAAATATCACTTAAGATGATGACAATCTTGCACATGTGATCATTGTGGCATCTTACTTCTTATCCACCACAAAAGAGTCAAATTATGAAGAGGTTGATTAAGATAATAGACGTTGAATGAGACTAAAAATGTGTTGTCTTAATTGTTACTTGGTTGTTTCTATTGTTATTTGACTATGTCATTTGGTTGTCTCTATTGTTACTGAGTCAAATTATGAAGAGGTTGATTAAGATAATAGACTTTGAATGAGACTAAAAATGTGTTGTCTTAATTGTTACTTGGTTGTTTCTATTGTTATTTGACTATGTCATTTGGTTGTCTCTATTGTTACTGAGTCAAATTATGAAGAGGTTGATTAAGATAATAGACTTTGAATGAGACTAAAAATGTGTTGTCTTAATTTTTACTTGGTTGTTTCTATTGTTATTTGACTATGTCATTTGGTTGTCTCTATTGTTACTCAAATTATGAAGAGGTTGATTAAGATAATAGACTTTGAATGAGACTAAAAATGTGTTGTCTTAATTGTTACTTGGTTGTTTCTATTGTTATTTGACTATGTCATTTGGTTGTCTCTATTGTTACTAAGTCAAATTATGAAGAGGTTGATTAAGATAATAGACTTTGAATGAGACTAAAAATGTGTTGTCTTAATTGTTACTTGGTTGTTTCTATTGTTATTTGACTATGTCATTTGGTTGTCTCTATTGTTACTGAGTCAAATTATGAAGAGGTTGATTAAGATAATAGACTTTGAATGAGACTAAAAATGTGTTGTCTTAATTGTTACTTGGTTGTTTCTATTGTTATTTGACTATGTCATTTGGTTGTCTCTATTGTTACTGAGTCAAATTATGAAGAGGTTGATTAAGATAATAGACTTTGAATGAGACTAAAAATGTGTTGTCTTAATTGTTACTTGGTTGTTTCTATTGTTATTTGACTATGTCATTTGGTTGTCTCTATTGTTACTTTCAAACTATGTCATTTACTTGTTTCTATTGTTAGTTGGCTTTGTCATTAGACCATATCTATTTTTATTTGAATATATTATTAGGTTGTTTCTATTATTACTTGGCCATGTCATTGAGTTGTCTCTATTGTTACTTGGCTATGTCATTGAGTTGTATCTAGTATTTCATAGTTATGTCATTGAGTTGTCATTATTACTCAATCATTTCTATTATTACTTAACTATATCATTGAATTGTATTTATTATTACTTGATCACTTCTATTATTACTTAATATCATTAAAATTAAAAGAAAAACCACCCTAAAAATTAACGTCATAAAAATATCACAAAATACCAACAAACAATATACATTGAACCTTTTGTAATGAAAATATATTATTTTTTAATACCCTAAAGTATAATCATTTCTTTCTCTTAGTCAAGATAAATTTCCCATTCTTATTTGAGGAATATCATTCAAATTTCTCTTTATGTATGAACTCATTAAGAGTAAAATTATATTTGTCAAAATCTTTGTACTCTAACTCCTCTTAATCAAACATGTTGACACACTAAGAAGTGGTATTTAGTGAGGCCATAGATGTTGATCATTCAAAGGCACTACCCAATTATGTAGTCTCTATCAATATAAAATTTTAGACATGAATTCTAGAGTATGGTTAGTCTTCAAACTTATTCAATAACACTCATAACTTAGGTTAAAATCTCTTGTAATATTATACAATGTCATCTATCGATAATTTACATTATTAAAAAATCATATGGATCATAAATATTTGATATTACTTTAAATTTATTGTTAATGAGAATTATAAATGAACAGTAGAGGTATTTTTTGGAGTGTATTAGATTATGATATTTTATTAAGATTTAGTTGTGTAGTTTTTTTAGTTAAATGGATTTGATCTTGAGGAAATTATATGGTTAAGTATATTTGAATTGAAGTAGTATTAGGATGGGTAACCTCCCTCAAAATCTTGATGTTTCATTCTTGTGAGCATCATCTAGATGCAATAAGTGTTAAGTGGGTTATTCATACTCATAAGAGATATGTTCGTGTAAACCATTGCAAACATGAAATATTAATCAATGAATTTGACTCAAAACTATGCAATTGAATCCTAATAAAACATCAAAATTACACTTGATCAACACATTCCATGAAATTATTTATTGAGGTAATGAGATTTTCTTAAAATGAGTCTTCTTTCTAACCCTTTTTATACTTGTCATGGTCTTTTATTTTATTAATTGAATTTTCATATTGTATGGCACACCACATCTTTATGAGCACTTAATTTGAGTCTAGTTTTTGGAGCATTGAAGCATACCATGCAAACCTTATGCATTCCCTTTATGTACACATTATTTGGTTTGAGTTAATTGATCTCATTTGGATGTATTATTATCATTCCTAATATTCTTAAAGGTTTATCATCACATAAAAATCACGTTATAGGATTCTCTAGGGGATGATTTCTAATCAATCATGTGAGTCTTTTCTAGCTTCCTCTACTTAGGTTGTGAAATCCCATAAATCGAGTATTAGCCATAATATAGTTGTGTGTTAGAGACCAATGGCTAATCACTTGGACTAAACACATACTAGCATATTTATATGTCTGACCTAAAGCATGATGAGACATATACGGTCCTCTATACTTTCTCTATTAATTTATTATTACATATCATATTTATGCATACTATAAAATCATAGACATGCACACAAATTATACTCAAATCATTATTATTCTAGCATTAATCATCTATAGCTTACTTTTCTTTGTATATATGTGTCTCTATCATTTTTACATACACCAATAATATAGTAGTAGAGGTATATTTAAGCACCTATTTGTTTGATGCATGCATCATTAAAATTTAAAGTAAATCCATCTATGACTTACATAATTTTCACATTCTTGAATGTAGAAATATCACCCTTTAAAACTATATTTAGTTCATCCTTACCCTTGTTATATTGCCTACTTTTTCTTCTCTTGGGCTATGCCCCTACACCCCCCTTGTCCTCTCTAGGTTGTATCTCTTTTAATCCTTTAAACCAATTATAATCTTCCCTAAACATTAAATATGAAACAAATTATATTAAAGGGGTAAATGCTTTTGATCCAGAGCTATGAATCAATGAGGTCACAAACAAAAAACCTCATCCCCAACATAAACACTCAACAATAACATTCCAATGGAGTTTGAACCTTGGTGACAAGAACAACACCACATTTAAATTATCACACTATGTCAATATCGTCTCTAATTAAAAAATAATATAAAATAAACAAAAAATAAAACTTAACAACTATTCAAGTAATATCCTTAAAAAAACTATCCATTTTAAATTGAAGTCCTCAACCAATTCAAATTCATGTTTCAACTCTTAAATCATATCAACTAATTACTATTAATATTTTTATATAAGTAAATCATTTCTCAACTCCTAAATCATATCAACTAATTGTTCTTAAAAAAATTATATAAGAAATGAATGGTGCGTGTTTATTATCTATAATCATTAATTTATACTTCAATTTCCATCAAAAGATATTTGACTTGATGGTAATGTCATAATTATACAATATTTGTAAACAATAATCCTTATAAAAAAATAATATATGGATACCATTTTGTCCTAACCTTTATATTATTTAATTAAAACATATATATTTAACTTGATTATTGTAATATAAAATAAAACATTTATTCAAAGCCGGCCAGGACGGTATTGAATTTACCGTATAATTTATTTCATTTCATTTGCATGCTACGGAGTTACCGACATTCTAAAGTAAAGTTAGAAGCTTAGAAGATAATTTGTATTAATTTATTTATAAATAAAATACATAGAGAAGGGCCAAATAGATGTTTCTAGAGAACATCAAAGACTTGGTACTTTTCCTAAGACGGTGAAATGGATCTGCAACAACTTTTTGACTGCATTTCAAATGATTTAGGCGGGTGAATAGGCATTAGGGTGTGAAAAGGGGTTTTAATGGGCACTAAACAAGAAGAAATTTCTAAGAATAGAGAAAACAAAAGATGGGGTGGGTTGTAAGCTTGGCATCATGCCTAGTCACAAGATGATAAGTTGGAAAGGACTTAGTCTTATAATTCATGTACCCACCTCGTGACTCATTAGATTCCCTTGGAACATAGGAGTAGGAAACCTTCAAAGCCCTTTTTCTTAGTGGCTGGCCAAAAGAATAAAAACAAAAACTATTAGGTACATTGTGAAATATTCTTATATTAAAGGTAATCTTAAACAATTGTTAAAAAAGATTTGACTTTTAAAATGGTAAATAATGTGTTGATTGTTTGCTTTTAAGTATTAATGGGTGTTTTTCTTCTTCTTTGGATCTTTAACTCATATACGTTTTTTTTTGGGAAAAATCTCATTTATCGTAATGTTTTAGGGTATGAAATAGTTTTCAAACTAGAAAAGTTGAGAAAAGAAGGGTTGGTGTGTGATTGAGAGGGTAATGTCAACATAAGCGGGCAATGATTGAATATATTGCATTCTAATAAGGTGTGTACTTCAAGAAGATATTTTCACAACATATTTAGACAATTTGGATGCTAGAGAATGTTTGAGAAGGTATGGGACATCCTTGGGTAAATGAGAAATTGAGAAAATAATAGTGTTTGTAGTTTTTGGAGAAAATTGTTAGTTTTAGATAAGGGACAATTTTGTATTGTTGGGGTGGTTCCATTTAGAAAAAAATGTATTTTCATCCAAAGGGAAATATGTTATTTTATTAGTGTTGGCTTTATTACTAATGTGGCAATTTCGTCCATAAATGTTAGGGTTTCACAATTACTTGTGATGACAAGCGATTATTTTATTACATGACATAAAACAACTTCTTGTATTCTTGTTTCCTCAACTTTTTTGCTTCCTTCAATTGTTTGAACTTCTAGCCTTGATTGTGAACATACAATGTATTATTGTAAATAGATAGAGGGTATCAATTGAACATGTTATTGGGATTAGAAGTAAATTTTAGAAATTTGTAGTTCCAATAGACTATGTTTAGGAAAGTTCAAAACTAGAAGTGTCTAGGGAGTTTGCAAGAGATCTTAGGGATTGGATAAGCTAAATTCAAGCTAAAAGTGTGCTTAAGTGGCTTAAGATTTATATAGCCATTAGAGATAGTGATTAAGTAAGCATTTTGACTCACATTTGTAAGAGTTTTCTCTTAAAATTTGGGTTCTCCAAGGTAAATCTTTATTGTCTTGAATTATGTGACTACTTAAATTTCCTTGCGATTTCTAAGGTTAATACTTTGCTTATAGAGTTTATTATGTCATACTCTTTAATAAGAATTATTATTGATGAACTATTATATTCAATCTCCATCGTAGTTTATAGATCAACCCATTCAAAAAGGCACTTTTGGTATGAGGTTGGATGACTTTGATAATGTGCATTATATATTGTGATATTGATGAAAGTGAAATATCTTCTTACACTACATGTGGATCTTTGGTTTCTAAAACCTTTGTCAAAGTATGAAACACACATTATTAAAGGGGTCAAAGTTCATTGGTGGGGGAGATGATATGAGACTAGAATATATGTCGTTGATTCCTAGATGTAATTTTACTGTGAGATGGTTTATTTTTATAGATAAGTACTCGTATGACAATAGAAACAACCACCCATGTTAAAAATTCAATGAATGTGTGCTTCTATCAATGGAGTTGATAGAACAAAAGATCTCAATGTTTATGTGTCAAGCTATTAATTTTTAAAGTAGCATTCTAAAGATGCCAAATTTATTACTTTTGATACATCATCCAAATCAACGTAAAATATTAAATGTACTAATAAATCGGCTTTTTCATTATACATCCTTACTAGAGAACATTTGTCTAAACTTCCATTACAATGTGAATTTTCCCCTTAAATATAAAAATAAAAAGATAACACCTAATGGATCTTCAAATCTCATGGAAGGAGGGAACAAAATCTTCCAATTATAACCTTCACTTTGATCAATGCAAAGAAAAAGTACAGCACCAATTTATTGTACAACCATAACAATCTCATCAATCCTAATGAGACCCAGTACAAGGACCCATCTGAACCCACCATTGTTCCCCTAATTGGAGCCTAGCTGGCATCTCCACCTAGCAAAAAATTTGGAAGAGATTTAGACAGTAGAACAAACATAGCAAGATAAGAACTCTTTTTTAAAAAACCCACAAAATAATTCAAATGCACAAACGGCCAAACTAACCTCAAATAATAATTCAAACAAAGCTGCAGTCCTCCTGCGCCCCGCCAGCAAACAGTGGGCCTGCTGACGTGGACCCCAAGGCGTGGCTTTCCTCGCCGTGCCAACTGGCAAGCGGCCAAGTAAGCAAACGTTTGAAAACGAGTGCTTTTGGTTTCAAAATTTCTCGTGAAAACCGAATAGTGTACGTGGCGGGCCCCACACTGCGTAGTCAAACCGTGTAATTAATGGTAATGATGGTGACGGCATCCATGCATGGTTTACGGCTAAACGGAATTAGGCCAGAATATTCGCACGTGCACCTCTTATTTAAAACCCCGATTACGGTTTTTCACATAAAACTAACTGCCGGGCCGTTTGGCATTCATGATGGTGATGATGATGAGGTATGGATGATCATGGGGGGCAATGACATGATGCGATGTTATGATGATGTTGACATAAAGGTGTAAAGCGGGTCTGTGCATAGGATAAGTCCACTTTCCTTACAGGCCCTTATAAATGTGGAGAGGCGTACATTACTCATGGAAAGGGGATGCATTATTTTTTTTAGGGTACCTTTATCAAGAGGCATATACTCTCACGAGGGTTGTGAGAAATTTCAAAACCTTATCTTTGGTACCTATTGCTTTATAAAGTTGAGGAGGAAAATATAACTCTAGGCTAGAATCTTGTGGTTGAAGTTAAGTGGGGAAGGTACAAGTGGAAAATATTAGGGTTTTATTTTCGAGTTTTATGAGGTTGAGGGTTGTAGAAAGTTTGTGGTTGAATGAGAAGTTAGGGTATAGCAAGTTTTAAGAATATGAGAAAATGAAAAAAATGGTCGTTTTATTTTTGGATGCAAGCTAATAATTGTAGTCATGTTTTGTTAGGGAATATGATATGTACTATAGATAATGATTTAAAGTTAAAAGTTACATGATTTATTGATTGTGATTTTCTTTTTTATTTGATTAAAGTTTGTCACCATCAAGGGCCTTGTTTTTGTCTCCTAAAAGAATTGAATATAACATCTTATGTGTCCAAAGTGAACAACTAATTGTTGAGTTTTATGAGGATGAGGTTTGTAGAAAGTTTATGGTGAGATAATGTATGGGCACAAGTGTTTCGCTCACGTTTGTTGTTGCATCAAAAGATCGATCTATCAATGCCCAATACAAATGGTAGAGACATGGATCGCCTAGGAGGTGATTAGTCCCTTGTCACGAATCCCGAGGGGAGCATTGACCATCTGCAAACAATCTCCCCCTCAACGTTACCCGAGGGGATTCAAACTCGTGACCCAACGCCCTAATACTAATTGTTGCCCCACGTTTGTCGTTGCGTCAAAAGATTGATCTATCAATGCCCAACAAAACGGTAGAGACATGGATTGCACAAGAGGCGATTAGTCCCTTGCCACGAATCTCGAGGGGAGCACTGACCATTTGCCAATAAGTTGGAGGCATAAATATAGTTTGTTGGGAGTTCAATGTGAAAGGTTTGAAAGAATATTAAGGTTTCATTCTGGTTGAATGTGAGTTTTATGAGGATGATGATATGTTACAACTCTTGATTACCAATGTGAGTTTATAAGGATAATGATATGTTACAACTCTTGATTACCAAGGCCAAAAGATGGTGTTAACTTTGGAAATGTAAATTACAAGAAGATGTTTGCATGTGAAAATAATTTTCTTCCAATTATAGAAAGTAATTCTAAAATTTGGCTACAACACTTTACAAAGACATGACTATTTATAAGCAAACCTAGACTAAAACATACTAATAAATGTCACTAAACCCAACCATGACAAGTGTTGATGTGATATAACTTGTTCTAGAGTAGGTCTTAAACTAGTAAACTTTGACTAATTAGGTGAGACAAATAGAATAAGTCTCAAAAGAAGACTATGAATAAGGTGGAAAATATACTATTCTAATTTATTCAATTACAAGGAATTACAAATTTTTAAAAAATATAATTTACATACTCTATATACTAATGTATAAAAAGTTTATAGTAAGATGAGGTTAGAGCATACATTCTAAGAATAGTTGAATTTGGAAAAGAGATTATTATGCCTCTCAATACAACCTAACAAATTGTAAAGTGTTTTATTGATAGAATAAGGTATAATATGAGATGTTTTATGCATTATTTATTTTAAGATTGTAAAGTCATCCTTCATATAGTCTAATAGGTCGCATATGTTATTCTACAATATAATAGGTGGCGAGGTTGGTTGTAAGCCCTAACTAATGCAAAAGGATTTGTAATTAAAATTTATAAAGGACTAGGTTGAACCGAAGTCTTAATGAAAGCAAATTTAGGTGAAAGAGTAGTCCCTTAAAGTGGGTATATTCACAAAGAGAATAGCAAATGTCAAGTGGAAGTCTCATATAAAATAGGTAGATTGAATTTGCATGTTATAGATGTATTCTATAATGATTTACAACCGATTAAAATTGTGTTCGTAAATGAATATGGAAAGACATTGGATGATGTTAAATAAGAGATCCATTCTACAAGGAATAAGGATTGATTATAGTTGTATTTGTAAGGAAATAATGGATAATATCAAATAAGAAGTGTATTTATAATGAATGGGGATTGATTACAATTGTGTTTGTAAGGGAATAAGGAAAGATGTTGGATGATATCAAATAAGATCGGTTTTATGTAATGTGCACTTTGTTCAAATTTTTTTATAAAAAATTAAGTGGCGAAAAGTTTGGGATTTGAATTTAGAGCCTATTGCTATAAACAAAAACCATTTACTAATCCACTATCATAGAGAAAATAGCATTGATTGTTGAACCAAGTGCACAATAAGAAATGCTAAGAGCCAAGAATAAGAGCCAAGGATTGGCCCTATTAACTATTGAACCAAGTGCACAACACCAAATGCTAAGAGCCAATTATTAAGGATACCCATTCCACAAAGTTGTCTAAGACACAATCTTTGTAGAGTGTCATAAACCTTACATTCAACAAAATTTGATCATTGATAAACCCTTTATGAACCATTCAACTTCCCCAATAAACTAAAATATAAATACACGGTTTTAAAAACTACAACCCGATATTAAAATATACAAATTCAACCATTAAAAATCTTTGTATCTTTTAAAGGTTGCACCTTAATGAGGGAGGAAACCATTTATTAGTCAACTATCACAAAGAAAATAATATTGATTGTCTAACCAAGCGCACAATAAGAAATGTCAAGAGCCAAGAATCAAGGCCACTAATTGTTGAACTGAGTGCATGATGAAAAATGCTAAGAGCCAAGGATTGGGGTATTGACTATTGAACCAAGTGCACAATACGAAATGATTAGAGCCAATTATTAAGGGTATCTATTCCACAAAGTTGTCTAAGACACAATATTTGTAGAGTGTCATAGACCTTACATTCAACACAATGTGAACACAATAAGAAATGCTAAGAGCCAAGAGGGTATTAACTATTGAACCAAGTTAGGACAAAAAAAAACTATTGAACCAAGTGCACGATACCAAATGCTAAGATCCAATTATTAAGGATACCCATTCCACGAAGTTGTTTAAGACACAATCTTTGTAGTGTCATAGACCTTACATTCAACACAATTTGATCATTGATAAACTCTTTATAAACCATTCAACTTCCCCAATAAACTAAACTATACAAAATATTTTTTAAAACACAACCTGAAATTAAATATACAAATTCAACCACTAAAAATCTTGATATCTTTTTAAGGCTGCACCTTAATGGGATAAAGGTATGTTCCATAAGAAAATGAGGGAGTTTCCCACTGCTTACCAAAAGAGTATGTGGTTTCTTCTCTATCCGCTTTAAAAAACCAATATTTTGTTTGGGTTTGCGTGTGTTTACAAGGGGGGGAAGAAGAAGGGGCATTCCCCCAAGTGGGTGTGGGGTAGTTTCATTGAACAAAGGAGAAGATTTCGCCTGGGATCAGGCTTGACTAAAAAACTTGCCTAAAAAAATGGGCCACCTTACTTATTCTTATATTAGAGTAAAACCTACACAAAATAGTCATTGTTATCTAAGACCGCGTAACGTGAGCCTCTCGTTTACTTTGTATATTGCCAAGGAAAGTTGTGCAAGGTCCTCCCTCAATCACGTTCTTAGTTATATTTTCAATATGCCAGTTGGTCATATGGGCCCCCACCTACTCATCAAACCGACCATTCAAACAAAAAAGCCCACTACTCATATTATTCCTTCTTAAAAAAAATTGACTTGAGAGGGAAAAAAGGGGTAGAAGAGAGCCTCTTGTTGCGAGACCAATCCTATTTTTATTTGTTTTTTTAATAAGTACATAGGAATAATGGTTACTCCAACATGGGTCATTATCCAAGCCAACATGAAATTTCAAAGATAATAAAGTGTGTGGCATGTGATTCTTACCAAGTTTCTTGCCTGCATATGAACTTAATCCCATCAACATCTAGTACTATTGTAACCAACTGGGTTCCCAATACATGTCAATTTGTTCATTGTAATACAGTAGGTAGTAACACATGTCAGTTGGTCATTGCTTTAGTGATGTCACATCGCCACACAATTTTTATGATTAATTGTATTCTAGATGTTTGGAGGAAAAATGTTAAACAATATTGAATTATTATATAAGTAGTTACGAAGGTTATGGAGAGTTAAAGTGTTGATTATGACTAAATACGTATAGATAAGTTGAATGTTTCTCTATCATGATATTTGGCATGATGAGAGTAGAGATGAATTTGGGAACATACCTAATTGTAGCTGAAAGGAACATGCTAGGTACTAATGGTGTAACTTTTTCTTTTCCTTTTATTTGATGTTGTTTTTACCATATTGGAATATTTAGTGAATATGTTGATTGTGAATAAACTGTTATACATATTGTCATTGTTATCGTTATAAAGATATTTTGTATGTTAAAAGAATAAATATTGAACAATGTTGAATTATAATACAATAAGTAGTTATGAAGGCTACAAAGAAACAAAATATTGATTAGGACTAAACAAGCATATATTAGTTGGGTATTTTTTTTATCACAATATTTGACATAATGATAACAAAGATGAAATTGGGAACATACATAGTGTAACTTAAAAAAAGATGCTAGGCACTAATGGTGTAACTTTACCTCCCTTATTTGGTGCCTCAACATACTACTTTTTTTTACCATCACTCTTAAAAGTGAATATAAATATTTATTCAAGATGATTAAGAATGTCACTATGAAGGTATCTTTGTTATCTTTATAAATATGTTTTGTATGTTAATGCTACTCACGGAATTTGTTTGTTTGTTTTTTTTTTTCTTATCTTTTTTTTTTAGACTGTAGGAATCAAATAGACCCCTATAAATTGTAGTGCACTCGGTAAACTTTTTTCATGCGATTGGTGACGTTGGTGTGACACACCCTACCATGGGGATGAAGGGGAGACCAAATTTGGTTTCTTGCAACCTTCATGATTGCTTATTTTATTGTAATTCAACATTGTTCAATACAAAAATAAAAAAGATGTTGATTCACATTGATTGTGTTAGAGCAACCTTAGAAATTGTAGATGTGTGTATTATAATTTTATTTTATTTTGTCTTTATAGTGATAGATATTTCTTTTACCTAAGTTACATTAGAGCGAGGAATTATTCTTTGAACAACCTCCATGTGGAATTTATACCTAACCTTATCCTCATTCTTTGATGGACAAGTTTGGGTGTCATCCCTTTAAGAGTAAGATATTCTCTTTGGTACATTCATCATGTCAATTGTGGGCTAGCTTTAATTTTTTAATTATATTTTTATGTTTTAGAGTGGTTATGTATGAATGTATTATAATTGGAGATTATGATATTTTTATATTATTTAATTTTCTTCTTGTAATACTTATATTTTTAGTTTTTTTTCTTATGGTTAAATTATATTAATTGAATTAATGTTTTTTAAATGAATGATCAATTAATTATTTGATTTTTTAATATTCATATTTGAATTTATGTAAATATTGTTTTTAATATTTTCCACAATTTTAAAATTTATTCATTTTACTTTTTATTACTTGTGCTTTTATTTTCAAATAAGCAAACCTAATTGTTTGTTATTTTTTTTCAACATTTTTTTTAATAAATAAATTTCAAACTACAGTAAATACAATAAATGAATGGTAATGCACGACAAAGAAAAATTAAATGTTGATGTAACTACATACTTAAACGAGAAATGGACATGTGACATTTAAAGTGCCTTTCATAAATAAATTTAAAGAAGGCATACATCACAATTTTAACATATATTTTTATTTTTATAACTATCGAAAAAAGAAGAAGACCTAAAGAGAAATAATTTGAGAAGTGAGAATATATATAGAAGGCATATCAACAACAACAAAAATAGTTGTCTAATATTTTTTTGGGAAAAAAGTAAACTTTTGGATCACTCGGGCAATGCCCCGTGTACTGTTGCTCGGGTGCCCGCTTTGCCCACCTCCTCCCGCAACTGGTCGCCCTCTCGAGGCCGGTAGCAGAGTGGCTCTACGTTCCCTTGCTCTCAGCCTCCTCTTCGAAAGGGATCTCGCCCTCCTCAATGGACCTGCTCTCCTCTGCCTCGAGCTGGCTAGGGGTGGCCCTCTAGCAATGCTTCAAGGAGTGGCGGTGGCAGTTCCAGGTGGCCCTCTGATGACACTCATGTCTCTAGCTCTGGTTGGCCAAACTCTAGTAAAATCTTTTCATGGCTTGCGCTTGCAATATCGCCTCGGTGCAAGGAAAATAAAGATAAAGATAAAGAAGTTGATGATGGTTGGGCTCCTCCTCCTAATGTGACTCCAGACCCCGCTAATGTATGGGGAAATAAAATGGATGATAGAGACCCTCCTAGCTCTATTGGCACTACTTTGGCCGCTTAATGGCTTTTTTTATTTTTGTAATCATGGACTTTTGGGCTAGGCCCATGTGACTGGTTGATTTTTTTGGATTTTTTGGGCATTGCCCATGTGACTCTTGAGGTGTGTCGTCTTACCATCCACTTTTTTTGTGAATATGTATTTTAATCTTTGAATTAATATAGATTAATGTCTATTTATCAAAAAATAAAATTATAATAAAATAACCTCATTACATATTACAAGACAATTTTTTTCAAATAGTTAGAGCCAAAACCAAACCAAAAAGATGGAAAATCTAGATCTAGGATTAGCATAAGCTCATCTCCAAGGGTACCCTAGATGTTCCATTAACCATTCAAGAGTTTTGTAAATTGAGTTGTTGGGAATAAAAGAAAGTATGGATAGAGTGTCAAACAACCAAAGAAGTTGAAGAAACCAATTAGCCCAATATGTTGAGATATGTTGTCATACAACATTGCATAAAATGTAATATTATAATATTTTAGTTAAAGAATTATTTAGTTGTGATGCACTAAGAAAGTGAGGTTAATCACACAAGGTAATTAAAGAATTATTTATTTGTGATGTGCACCGAGAAAGTGTGGTTAATCACACTAGGTAATTATTTGGGGACCACTTTATTTTGTATTGTAACATTGGTTTATTATTTAATGTGTGGAAGACATGAGATAATAATTTAATATTGGAGAAATATTTAATAAACTGAAAGCTTAGTACCCAATATTAAGTGAGGGGTTAGTGGTTTTGTATTCACATGGTTTTGTGGTACATGGTTTTATCTTACCACTTGGTTGTATTTGTGTGAGCTTGTATCTATAAAAGAAAGCACATGTTTAGTGGTTAAGGTTGGTTGGGTGAGTGGGTTGTCATTATTGAGTCTTTCTGAGGAGTGCATATGTGAAGCATAGCATGGGATGTGTGGATTCATGCTTGGACACATGGAGGATGCATTGGAGAGGCTTGATACTTTAGAAGTATTCATGATAACTCTTGTAAGTGCATGTATTTTTTTATTGTTGAACAATAGATAGAGTATGGATGCTTTTGGAGGTAGGATTTTTCCCTCTTCAAGATTTTTCTATGGTATATCTTGTGTTATCTTGTGGCTTGTCTATTTTGATCTATGCATTATGGTTACTTGCATGCATGTTTTTCTCTCATGGGGTTGTATAGGAAATGGATTAAGAATGTTAGTTTGATGCATTATTTCCTAACAAGTGGTATCAGAGCTATAATGGTTGTGTGAGGTGTGAGATCTCAGGTTTTCTTATAACCCTTGTTTGAGTAGATTTGATGCAAAGTTTAATCCATGGCTATGCAGGATAGATCTGAGGCATTACAAGATATGAAACACATGTGCAGGTGTTATTATACAAATTTGGGCTTTTGGGGTGTTAAGATTTGTTGGGTTTATTGCAGATATGAGGGTTGAGAAATTTGGGTCAAAAGGGTTTCTTGGATTGTGCTTTCATATGATGGTTTTGTAGATTAAATTTCACGGATGGCCTCTTGAGATAAAATGGACCTCACCATTGGATCCATGATGGCCAAGAAATGAAGATTGATATAAAATTTTCCCTATGTTGGCCACTTGAAAAAATGCAAAAAAATTTAGCCTAGACCCCTTGAGCATATGGTTGTACTGTCGTCAAAATTAATTCCACATAATTAAAACTAAAAATAAAAATTCAATCGGCCCTATTAAAATTTTAAAAAAATCCTGTAGAGTTAAAAATTATTTGAAAAAGAATTATGACAGGGGGTCCACAAACCCCCATATTGCCAATGCCAACACAGTGGGTGGTATTGGCTGATAGTCAATATGAGGATGTGTAAGGAAGCTAAGCTAGCATAACAAATTCCTACACTAATCTCAAGAGGAGAATAATGTAAAACTTTACAAATATTTTTTAGTTACAAAAAATTTAAACCAAAATAAACATAAATATCATGCATACCACAACATAGTAATTTATGTGGGGAAAACCCTTTCAGGAGAAAAACCCCACACTCTAAAAGTTGCTCAATATATTATTTAGAAATCACAAAGATTACATTATACTTGCAAAGCAAGCTTCTCACAGGAGTATCACCAACTAGAGATTTAAAGACAACATGACCGCTATCAAACTCTCAAAATACATCACAATACACAATCGTAATACAACGCCCTCATAAAATAGGGTTACCTTCTAGGGCAAGACAAGCCAACAAAATATCTACCATCAGATCTAAGAACTAATAATGAATGGTCTAGATTTACAATATTATCATTAATTTAGTGTATGTTGGCAGTTTAATATATTCTAAATTGTTTTTGTCAACACACTCACATTTTGTTCCACCCTGTGCTCCCATTGTATATTACACTTATCAGTGTAACTATGATATATTAAATATATCCTATCAACAATAAACATTATATATTTGCAAGGTTGAGACACATTTTCCCAATAGGATGTTATCCTCGGTCGGATGTCAATTGGTTGTCGTCGTTGGTGTTGGGCCAGCGGGCAATAGCCCTTGGTTCCCAACGTCAATCGTTGGGGCCACAACAAGAGCCCCCTGAGAGGGTAAAAAAATAAAATAGCCATTAAAGAAAATTTCAAATCTGTCGCATGTTTTTAAAAATCAAAACTATAAACTGAATTATATAATTATTTCGGATCCTCCATTATAAGTCAAATTGGAGGAGTTTTTTTTCAAACAAGCATAACTTTCACCAAAAATATTGGATTTTCAACTTCTTATACTCATTGAAAAGGTGGTTTCAAGAACTACATAGTGGTACATATTTTGTTCCATGATTTTTCTATTTTTATTAGTTTTTGGAGTCGTGAAGTCATATGTTCTCCATTTCATAGTTTTGGTCATAACTTTTGCATATGGAATCAAATTTTTGATTTCGAATAGACGTTGGAGAGCATGTATAATGTAATACACAATGGATTAGGTAGATTATCAATTTGTGGTGCAAGATAAGGTTGGTACTTTTTGATTACTTGTAGGAGCCTGATATTTGGGGTGTGGTTGCATGTGCATCCAGATGAGTCAAAAGGTGAAGCCTTGAGGGACTACATGTTTTATATGATATTTATGATGATACAACTGATTATTAGTTTGGTTCTTCTTAGTATAGGTTTATAGGTGTTTTTTATAGTTGGACTTTGATGGTGATAGGTACATGGGTTGTCTTCGGCTTTGAAGACATGGGTTGACATGAGTGGAGACTTGGATTCTTCTATGGGTGATAATTAAGTGCAGGTGCAACACTAGCTATGATTATAGTGTCATGGATATGCAGATATGTTTAAGCATTGGCATGAAATGATCACGTATGTGGTTGTTTGGTGGTGTTATGGTTTGATGTTAAGAGGTTGTTCTTATCTCCTTGATGCTTGTTTGGTTCCTTGACTACGGTTACTCATTTGTGGACATGTTTGGAAAATCAAATCTAAGATTGATTTGGTGTTTGAGTCTTATTGTCTACAAGATTATCTTCTTTGATATCACAATTTATAGGTTATTAATGCGGTGATGAGTTTGCATGCTTCATTGTTTGGATCTTTGAGTTATGTAGGTGTGTGGGTTCTCCACCCATTTTTTTGTAGTGGGATGAATCAATTGTGGATTGTCTATATCCACTAGATTGTTTCAGTGTTAATGCAAAATTTGTTAGTTAGCCTTGTCTATAATGGTTATTTGTACATTGGTATGTTACTTTGAGATGAAAGGATGGATTATTAGAGTACCTAATTAATCATTTTTTGGGACTTGTAGCATGTGGTTTTATCATGATGTTGAATGATAACTTGGTTATTTCCTTGGTTACACTTTTCAATGGGATATTTTGACAGTGGTGACTTGGCGGTGTAGGATCTGTTCCTAATGTTTTCATGACAGTTGTATCTTCTTCTCTTGGAGATCTTGGTTCTACTTGGTATGATTGGCATTTCAGTTGCATGTATGGGCCTATATAATCTTCATGGAGGAGATGGTTGTCACAATGCCATGTGTAGCTCGGTATCACAGTTCAATAGGAGTTGTTGGTAGTGATTTGATTCATCGTTGGTGATGGATGATCTTCTTTAGTGTTTTTGGATGTCTTGGAGGAGATATTAGATCCAAAATATTTCTTTCACATTTACATGTAAAATGGTAGGAGATGGTTATCTTCATGTGATTGGAGATGTTATTTCTTGGTTTAGAGTGTGATTGGTATTATGTCATGGTTTACTCTTGATGCTAGCTTAGATTTTTTGGCATGCTATGGGTTCTCTTAAGACTAGGATATATGCATTGTTGTATGTGATCTCCTAGGAGGAGATGATTAGATCATGATGTAATGATAGGTTCTTGATTTTGTGGTTGGAGCTTTGGTCTTGATCTTGTTGGTTCTCTTGGTATTGAGTACATTGGTCATTTTCTTGGGAGCTTCATGATAGTACGATGTTTCCTTTGAAACCTAGCATGGATTGATCGGTTGAAGGTGCTCATGGATACTTGGAGACATGGGTGGGGCTAGAGTTCTCTTATGATTAGAGACATTTTATTGAGATGGTTACTCTTTGGAGGTTTCAACAAGAAGACCAAGGAGTCTTTACCTAGATATGGATGTGACTTTATGAAGGACCTATAGAGGAGAATGTTCTTGGAGTGATTCATGATGACTTGGTTATCCTAGAGGAGCATTCTCATTCCCCACTCTTAGTTTACTTAGTGGTCTATCATCTAATAGGTATAGCCCACCCTATTTATGATGTGTTTATATTTCGTTCTTTGGTTTCTAATGGGAATGAGTTGATTCATGGTGATTGATTTTGGGAGACTCATTTGACGATTGTTTAGCATGATTTTATATTTATTTATCTTTCATAGATATGGATCTTGAGCTATGGATAGTTAGTTTTGGAGGATTCATTTTGAGAGATGTTTGTCATAGTTATCTCCTCGTGTATTTGAGTTTATATTATCATTCATTGATGATAAGTTTAGGAGATGGTTATTGAGCTGATTTCTTAATTTGGGAATGGATACTTTGAGTTTGATCTTATTAATTAGAGAGGCTTACATCCATATTGGATTTTACATGATTCATATGTTGTACTTGATCTATGAGATTGAGTGTTTGGGTGTTGTTGAGGCTTTTCGTTTGGGGTTATAAGGAGATCATAATTGACATAGAAAAACACTTTGAGGTGTTGGTAGAAGAACATGTTATGGTTTACAGGTTTTCTTCCTTCATTCTATGGTTCCTTCCTAGAGGTTCAGGTTCATATGATTTGGGAGGATGGTGTGTTGTGAGAGATTATGTAGTTGTTGGTGTTGCATGTGTAGATCATTTTGATTGTCTTTAGTACTTCATGTTTTGACTATTTATCACACCTTTGTATAGTGTTGATTGGTAGACTTGATATGCTTTGATATTACCCATGCAGCAGGAGTCCATGTATATGTATGTTCTTTATTGATAGGTTTGATACATGGAGCTTGTGATTGTAATTTATGGGTTGCATATGTCATTGGCATGAGTTTACTAATGATTTTGATAACTTGGAGGTATGGATGGTTCGATGTATTAGCATGTGTTGTGGATGCTATTTCCAATCATGTGAGTTTTTTAGGTTTGAAAATAACTTGGCTGGAGCCTTTGCTATCACTTGGATTTGATGCTTGTGTTCTTGGATTAGTGTATCTTCACCTTGGCATGTTTCTTTGATATGATTTGGGAGGATGGTGTATTGTGAGAGATTATGTAGTTGTTGGTGTTGCATGTGTAGATCATTTTGATTGTCTTTAGTACTTCATGTTTTGACTATTTATCACACCTTTGTATAGTGTTGACTGGTAGACTTGATATGCTTTGATATTACCCATGCAACAGGAGTCCATGGATATGCATGTTCTTTATTGATAGGTTTGATACATGGAGCTTTTGATTGTAATTTATGGGTTGCATATGTCGTTGGCATGAGTTTACTAATGTTTTTGATAACTTGGAGGTATGGATGGCTTGATTTATTAGCATGTGTTGTGGATGCTATTTCCAGTCATGTGAGTTTTTTAGCTTTGAAAATAACTTGGTTGGAGCCTTTTCTATCACTTGGATTTGATGCTTGTGTTCTTGGATTAGTGTATCTTCACCTTGGCATGTTTCTTTTCTTTCATAGGTGGCATGTTTGAGGATGAGAGGAGTTCTTACTTGAGATGGTGGTCACTTTTTTTTTATTGTAGATATATTTATGGAGCACGAGAGCATGTTGGATATTCATGTGGTTTCATGTATGGCTATGATGATGTATTTCATTGATCGTTCCCTTATGCAATGTATACAACAAGTGGGAGAATGTTGGGATATGGTGTTGTGCATCATTACATAAAATTTTATATTATAATGTTGTAATTAAATAATTATTTAGTTGTGATGCACCTAGGAGGTGTGGTTAATCACACTAGGTAATTATTTTGGGACAATTTTTTGTTTTATTGTAACATTGGTTTATTATTTAATGTGTGAGAGACATGATATAATAATTTAATATTGGGGAAATATTTAATGAAGTGAAAACTTAGTACCCAATATTAAATGAGGGGTCAGTGGTTTTGTATTCACATGATTTTGAGGTACATGGTTTTATCTTACCACTTGGTTGTATTTGTGTGAGCTTGTATCTATAAAAACAGGCAAATGTTTAGTGGTTAAGGTTGGTTGGGTGAGTGGACTATCATTATTTAGTCATTTTGAGGAGAACAAATGTGAAGCATGGTATGGGATGTATGGACTCAAGCTTGGACACATGTAGGATTCTTTGGAGAGGCTTGATGCTTCAATAGTATTCATGATAACTTTTGTAAATGCATGTATTGTTTTATTGTTGAATAATAGATGGAGTATGGATGCTTTTGGAGGTAGGATTTTCCCCCCTTGAGGGTTTTCCTATGGTATATCTTGTGTTATCTTGTGGCTTGTCTATTTTGATCTATGCATTATGGTTATTTGCATGCATGTTTTTCTCTCATGGGGTTATATAGGAAATGGATTAAGAATGTTGGTTTGATGCATTATTTCCTAACAAGTGGTATCAGAGCTATAATGGTTGTGTGAGGTGTGAGGTCTCAGGTTTTCTTATAACCCTTGTTTGAGTAGATTTGATGCAAATTTTAATCCATGGCTATGCATGATAGATCTGAGGCATTAAAAGATATGAAACACATGTGCAAGTGTTATTATACAAATTTGGGCTTTTGGGGTGTTAAGATTTGTTGGGTTTATTGCAAATATGAGGGTTGAGAAATTTGGGTCAAAAGGGTTTCTTGGATTGTGCTTTCATATGAGGGTTTTGTAGATTAAATTTCACGGATGGCCTCTTGAGACAAAATGGACCTCACCATTGGATCCATGATGTCCAAGAAATGAAGATTGATATAAAATTTTCCCTATGTTGGCCACTTGAAAAAATGCAAACTTTTTTTAGCCTAGACCCCTTGATCATATAGTTGTACTGTCGTCAAAAATTATTCCACATAAATTAAAACTAAAAAAGAAAATTTCATTCGGTCCTATTAAAATTTAAAAAAAGTCCTATAGAGTTAAAAATTATTTGAAAAAAATTTATGACACCCCCATACTACCAACACCAACATAGTGGGCGATACTGGTTGATAGTTGATATGAAAAGAGTGTAAGGAAGCTAAGGTAGCATAACAACTTCCTACACTAATCTCAAGAGGAGAATAATGTAAAACTTTACAAATCTTTTTTAGTTACAGAAAATTAAACCGAAATAAACATAAATATCATGCATACCACAATGTAGTAATTTACGTGGGGAAAACTCTTCCAGGAGAAAAATCCCACACTCTAAAAGTCACTCAATATATTATTCAAAAATCACAAAGATTACAATATACTTGCAGAGCAAGCTTCTCATAGGAGTATCACCAACTAGAGATCCAAAAACAACACGACCACTATCAGACTCTCAAAATACATCACAATACACAATCGTAATACAATGCCCTCATAAAATAGGGTTACCTTCTAGGGAAAGACAAGCCAACAAAATATCTACCATTAGATCTAAGACCTGATAATGAATGGTCTAGATTTATAATATATGATTAATTTAATGTATGTTGGTAGTTTAATATATTCTAAATTGTCTTTGTCAACACACTCACATTTTGCTCCACCCCATGCTCCCATTGTATATTACACTTATCAGTGTAACTAGGATATATTAAATATATCCTATCAACAATAAACCTTATATAATTGCAAGGTTGAGACACATTTTACCAATAGGATGTCAGCCCCAATCAAATGTCAAATGGTCATCATCATCGGTGTTGGGCCAGCGGGCAATAGCCCCTAGTTCCCAACATTGATCATTGGGGCCACAACAAGAGCCCCCTAAGAAGGTAAAAAAATAAAATAGCCATTAAAGAAACTTTCAAATCCATGTCCTGTTTTTAAAAATAAAAAATATAAACTAAATTATATATTATTTCGGATCCTCCACTAGTTCTGCCAATTGGGCACCATTGGTGGCTTCATCCAATGTCCACCACCGTGCCTCTTATAAGTCAAATTAGAGGATTTTTTTTCAAACGGGCATAACTTTCACCCAAAATGTTGGATTTTCAAATTCTTATACTCATTAAAAAGGTAGTTTTGGGAACTACATAATGTTATGCCTTGCATAACCACCCCATTTTAAATTTGATTAAAATGGGACCCTCTTTTACTTTCGCTCTTTGTGTTTTTCCCCGTTTGATTTTGAGGTTTTGCTTTCCCTCGACATGTGCTTAATATGTTTATCTTTCTTTCCAAAGAATTTTTCCCAAGTTGCATATTGAAAATATTATGTTTTGGGCGAAGTTCAGGTTTTTACCCTAGTTCGGGATTGTTCGGTCCATTCGAATTTTCCCAGTTTTCTTTCAAACTCCGGTTTTAATGCTATTGTTCGGGTTTTTGAGCCAGTTCGGGATTGTCCACCCCGTCTGGATTTTCCCGGATTGTGCTTGAAGTCCGGTTTGACTTGTTTTACACTGCAGTTCAAAGATTTCTGGCCTTCGCGAAATTCTGCCTAGGTCGTATTTTTCCATATTTCTGTCTGGTTGTCGGGTTTCCGAGTTTGGTCAATTTTTGGAGCTTTATGCCATTTTGCTTTATCATTTGTGTTCTCTTGAGTTGAGATATTCATCTTGTTGCACTTTAAAATGTTATGGTCTTGCTTGGAGTTTGAATTCTTGTTTATTTGGGAATTTCATGGTTTGCCCTGTGCATTCATGGTTAAAATCTAGGGTTTCATGCCTAGGGCGTCGCCATCTCATCTTGTTTTGCTTTCGATTAGGCCTAAAATTCAAAGAAGATCTGTAGAAGGCTCGTGTTAAACGATTTCCATGCTTGGGGTCCTCAAATTTGTGACCTTCGGTCAATTTGAGCTAATTCGTGTTGGATGGTCGATTTTCGGGTTTTCTGTCGACCTCGGGATTTTCCTACCCAGTTGGATTTTCTCGGTTTCCTTCAGTTTCCCAGAAATGTACTGGTGTTTGGAATTTTGTGCTCTTCGCGGAATTCCGGTCCAGCCGAATTTTTTCATATTTTCTGCCAAGCTCCGAGTGACTTGAAATTGTTGACACATGAATGATTTAGGTGACGAATGCTTGATATTCCATGCTTATTTTGATGAATTTCACAATTTTATATGCATTCCCTCTTCATTCGAATGATCTATTGGTGAACCTTATGCCTGCTTTGGGATTCTCTGTTCTGGCTGGATTTTCCCAGTTTCCTTCAATTTTCTGAAGTGTGAAGTTCTGTGTCATTTGCAGAATTCCAGTTCGGCCGAATTTTTTTGAATTCTCTACTATGCTTTGTGGAATTTAAGAAATTGGATAAAATTAATGAATCTAATGATGAATGCTTAAACATATCTTGCTTTAGGTTGATGAATTTCACTATTGTATGTTGCTTATGTTCATTTTGATGATCCAGTGTTGATGCTTAATGGCTAATTTAATGGTTTTATCATGATTTTAAGCTAACACTTGGATGAAAATGTTGTCAACATTTGGATTCTCACATTGGTGTTTGATGGATGCAGGCTAAGTCTAGCAAGGCAGCGGCTGGAGAGGCTAAAGGACATAAAGCGATCATCCATGTCTGAAGCAGGAAAAAATGAAGTTGGACAAAAAGAGTAGGATTCCTAAAGGCAAGATGACATTAGTCTAGTTCGGGGTTTCAAATGAAAATATGAACACCCTGCTACAAAGGACTAAGGCTATCATGGGATACAATAACTGGACACTAGCTGGATGATGCAACGACCTATAGTGCAATCATTAATGAATATCAATCCAACAAGAGAGACTGGTATAATACGATGGGGCAGTTAAAGAATAATATTAATGCTATTGAATGGCGAACTAGGGTTTCGCCTATGCCACTTGCGAATGGCTTGTAGAAGATGATCTTGATGACGAAGGCCAAAATGGAGCAAGGTATGGGCGAAGTGGGGGGAGCAGTTAATGCAAAGCTGCATCGAAAGGCGTGCTTCCTCATTGTTTCGCTTTGCCTCTTCTTCACGCATTTTGGTCTGAGTTATGAGGGAGATCCTGGGCCGATCTAGTTGGTGCTCATGCATTTAATGCACATTTGACTTTGTTTCAAATTATTCTAGGGCCAACTTGCTCTGTGACCGACTTATTGTAAACCCTAACTGGGCCAACGCATCTGACGGTTTTTATAAATATGCAATTTTTGCCTCTTTTGAAGAAGGTTTTTTTTAAGAAAGTTTTAGAAGGGTTAGAAAGGTTAGAAACAAAGCTAGAAAATTAGTTAGCAAGCTGGAAGATTCAAAAGGTAGAAAAAAAAGTTAGAAAAAGCAAGTTAGGGTTTTGAAGGAAGTTAGACATTTTTTTATAGTTCAACAGGAAGAGGAGGTGATGTATCTTCTTGATTTTCTTAGCATAGATGGAGATAGTTTAAAGGCATGGCTTTCTATACACTGGTGATCTTTCCAGATTTGTAAATGTTGCTTATATGTTTCATTAGTAGTAGGATCAACCATATTTAAACCTAATTTATATTATGCTCTAGAATGGTATTCATTTGATTTGAAAAGCTTTCAAGGAATGAAATTTTATCTTATGTTTTGTTTGAATGATGATTTGCAATATACTGTTAAATTTTTCATTGTGAATGAATGAAACTTTGTATCAATTACAGGTTAATTTTGTTTTGCAATTCTAGTTTAGGAATTCCTTGGAAGGTGACGAGTTTGATTAGTTGAATGAATCAACATTATTTTCAGTTTGAAGACCTTGATCTATCTTTTTCTATTTATTTAAAACCCCTGGTTAAAGTAGGTTTAGATAGATGTTTGATCTTACAACAATCCAGAAGCTCAAAACCAGCAGGCCCCTTGAATATTACAACCATATTGACCACTTCATGAAACAACAATGTTGTGAACCAACATCAAGGACCTTGGGAGGTGATCAATCTGATTACTGATTATCTCTTTCAGGAGAGGTGAGATACTTTTACTTTTATCTTACCTGCATGTTGTGAGTCAACTTGGCACCTCAACACATAGTGGTACATATTTGGTTCTATGATTTTACTATTTTGATTAATTTTTGGAGTCCTGAAGTCATATGTTCTCCATTTCATAGTTTTGGTCATAAATTTTGCATAGGGAATCAGATTTTTGATTTTGAATAGGTGTTGGAGAGCATGTACAATGTAATACACAATGAATTAGGTAGATTATTAGTTTGTGGTGAAGGATAAGGTTGGTACTTTTTGATTACTTGTAGGATCCTGATATTTGGGGCGTGGTTGCATGTGCATCCAAATGAATCAAAAAATGAAACCTTGAGGGACTACATGTTTTATATGATATTTATGACGATACAACTGATTATCAGTTTGGTTCTTCTTGGTATAGGTTTATAGGTGGTTTTTAGAGTTGGACTTTGATGGTGATAGGTACATGGGTTGCCTTCGGCTTTTAAGACATGGTTTGACACGAGTGGAGACGTGGAGTCTTCTATGGGTGATAGTTGAGTGTAGGTGTAGCATTGGCTATGATTATGGTGTCATGGATATGTAGGTATATTTAAGCATTGGAACGCCATGATCATGTATGTGCTTGTTTGGTGGTGTTAATGTTAGGAGGTTATTCTTATCTCCTTGATGCTTTTTTGGTTACTTGACTATGGTTACTCATTTGTGGACATGTTTGGAAAATCATATCTAAGTTTGATTTGGCATTTGAGCCTTATTTTCTATGAGATTATCTTCTTTGATATCACAATTTGTAGGTTATTAATGTGATGATGAGTTTGCATGCTTCATTGTTTGTATCTTTGAGTTATGTAAGTGTGTGTGTTTGTAACCCATTCTTTTGTAGTGGGATGACTCAGTTGTGGACTATCTATATCCACTAGATTGTTTCAATTTTAATGCAAAATTTGTTTTTGATAAGGAAAATCAGGTTTTGAAGGGGTCCTGAAACCCTTTACAAAGATGATAAGCTACAAAAGAGACTAAGAAACTAAAACCAATAGCCTAAAAAACTAGAAGCTGACAACATATATAGCATTAGCTAACCATGAACACACCAACAACAAAAAACATCAGCACCTAGGCTAAACCAACAAAAAGGAAAGCGTCAGCTACAACAATTTATCCAAGACATTCACCAAGGCCATATTCTCCTTAATGAACTCCTCATGCATATCCACAACATCTTTAAGCTCATCAATAGAAACAACAACCCTATTTTTATTCTTACTCCTATCCCTAAGACACAAACTGACTTGCACATCCTTTTCCTGCACTGGAGTAGAATCCTTAGCTTTCTCCACCTGGTTCGACCAATTAACCTCATCAATAACTTTCTCCAACTCACCCAAGTCAAGTGGTTTACAAGTCCAATTTAGAACTTTCTGGTTTAAAATGGAAAGACCCTTAGTAGTGGTTTTCAATACCACTATTTTCAAATCCTTCGACATCTTACCAATTCTATCCTCAACACTCACAACTCTATCCTCTAACATTTTATTGACAATCATTTCCAAAGAGGAAATCCTTTCCTCATGAGAAACCCCTAGGAAATCAACATCAACAACTAATTTATCTAGTATGACATTCATATTTTTAACTTTACCTTTTATAGCCCATTCCTTCTGGTTGCCTCGAATCATAGCCACAAAATTTCTTGCCAATGTTTCACCTAGATATTGAGCTCCTTCACCTAAAAAAACAACCACTTCACCAGGGAAAGCAAATTCCGTGAACCATCCTCAACCATCTTGCAAAACATACTCATATTTAAATTGTCCTAGTTGACAGGAGGCATAACATTTGGCTCCAGGTTTTCAGGGGCATTTGAATGCTCCACATTCTACTCCTCATCCTCTTCAACAAGGGAGTCCTCGAACTCAACCACATCCACCTTAATCTACTCCTTGTCAAGCAAATTAGCCAAATCAACTAGCACTTCCAACCGCTCCATCTTCACAACCCTATCAACAAGAGAATCCTAAGAAAACTTGACCGACTCCAACCCCTACACCTCTAACGACCCAAACATGTTCAACTCATCCAAACCAATATTAACCTCACCAACATGAACACTCTTAAGCACACTCGCATCTTCAGGAACTTTGAAACCAAATGCATGAGAGTTCTCCACCACACCAACCTTCCCAACAAAAAGTTCCCCAACAAATGCATTCTCAACACCAATATTAACAGAAGGAACCTCACCACCATTCCCTAGAGATTTAACCTCCACACCACCTTTACCTTGAGGCAATGAGGGTTTCACACTTACACTAGGAGCTTCCACCTCAGAAATTAACTCAATCTTCCTCTTAGATGAAGCTTTATCTTTCTTGGGGCCTTTAGATTTCCCCTTAGAAGTCTTCCTCATAGACTTGGCCATCATTTCTCTCAAATCCACATCTATCTTGTAGCCCTTGGTCTACTCTTCTAAATTAGAAACCCCTTCCTCAGACTCACCTTCATCCACAGACATTTCATCATAATCTGAGTCTTCTTCCTCAGAATTAGCTTCCCATTCTGCAACAGAGTCCCCTATATCATATCCAAAGTTTTTAATCCCCTTCTTACCAGGAGTTATAGGGGAAACCAAAATTAACTTAAGCTTAGTATGAGCAAACACCAGACTCATAAGACCTTCATGCAAAATCACCTTCTTAGTGTTTTTTTAGTGATCTTCTATATTCTTCTCCATAGAAAGTAAAAGGTAAAAAGGGAAGGAGACCAACACCTTGTGATGAAAGTGATTTAAAATCATGAAATGGTAGCTATACACAACGAAGAATCTACCTTCAAGCATGAAATAATGCATAATATCCAACACGAGATCCCTCCATAATGACTTCAAAGACTTACGGGCATAGCCACCAGTCCCAATTTCTTGGAGCTTTTTCTTCTCATCGAATTTGAAAAAAATTGCAAAGGCTTTCTTGGAAACACCCCTATCTTTTTAGAATTTCCTCCAAGAAATCGAAAGACCAGTTACCTCTGCTATAAAATCCTCATCAATTTTAAACTCCATGCCCTTATAACGCAAAGTCCTTCCATTCCAACCTTTCACAAAGAACTCAACACCATCATGATCTGGGCCTTGAATTCTCTGCATGTACTGCGTCTCCCCGCCCAACTCCAAATGATCCCACATAATAGTATTATTCTGAAACTCCTTGTAGGAGCTCAGTTCAATTCTACAGTGGTCTCCACCCATGGCAACATGATAAGTTCCAAAACCAAACGACACCAGAAAGTTTTGTAAAAACAAGATAAACTAGGTTCTCCATAGAGCAATGCAAATAACACCCACGATACATGTGGACTTGTCATTCAAGGTACTTCCCTGCCTACGCTGCCAAGCCTTCAAAATATGGAAAAACAGGATATAATAATGAAACAGACAAGGAAAAATGTAGAATTTTTTAGTTAGACTTGTCTATAATGGTTATTTATGCATTGGTATGTTGCTTTGAGATGAGATGATGGATTATTAGAGTACCTAATTAATCATTTTTTGGGACTTGTAGCATGTGGTTTTATCATGATGTTGAATGATAGCTTGGTTATTTCATTGGTTACACTTTTTAGTGGGATATTTCGACAGTGATGACATGGAAAAATGCAAAATTTGTTAGTTATACTTGTCTATAATGGTTATTTGTGCATTGGTATGTTGCTTTGAGATGAGAGGATGGATTATTAGAGTACCTAATTAATCATTTTTTGGGACTTGTAGCATGTGGTTTTATCATGATGTTGAATGATAGCTTGGTTATTTCATTGGTTACACTTTTCAGTGGGATATTTTGACAATGATGACTTGGCAGTGTAGGATTTTCTCCTAATGTTTTCTTGACGGCTGTATCTTCTTGGCTTGGAGATATTAGTTCTACGTGGTATGATTGGAATTTTAGTTGCATGTATGGGCCTGGATAATCTTCATGTAAGAGATGGTTGTCACAATGGCATTTGTAGATCGGTATCATGGTTTAGTGGTAGTTGTTGGCAATGATTTGATTCATTGTTGGTGATGGATGATCTTCTTTAGTCTTTGTGGATGTCTTGGAGGAGATCTTAGATCTTGTTGTTGCAGAATATTTCTTTCACATTTACAGGTAAACTAGTAGGAGATGGTTATCTTTATGTGATTGGAGATGTTATTTCTTGGTTTAGAGTGTGATTGTTATTATTTCATGGTTTACTCTTGATGCTAGCTTAGAGTTTTTGGCATGCTATGGGTTCTCTTGAGACTAGGATATATGCATTAATGTATGTGATCTCCTAGGATGACTAGATGATTAGATAATGATGTCATGATAGGTTCTTGATTTTGTGGTTGGAGCTTTGGTATTGATCTTGTTGGTTCTCTTGGTATTGAGTATGTTGGTCATTTTCTTGGGAGCTTCATGATAGTGCGATGTTGCTTTTGGAGCGTAGCATGGATTGGTCAATTGAAGGTGCTCATGGATACTTGGAGACATGGGTGAGGCTAGAGTTCTCTTGTGATTAGAGACATTTTCTTGAGATGGTTACTCTTTGGAGGTTTCAACAGGAAGACCAAGGAGTCTTCACTTGGATATGGATGTGAGTTTGTGAAGGACCTATAGAGGAGAATGTTCTTGGAGTGAGTCATGATGACTTGGTTATCCTAGAGGAGAATTCTCATTCCCCACTCTTGGTTTACTTAGTGGTCTATCATCTAATAGGTATTGCCCACCCTATTTTTGATGTGTTCATGTTTTTTTCTTTGATTTCTCATGGGGATGGGTTGATTCATGGTTATTGATTTTGGGAGACTCATTTGACGATTGTTTAGCATGAGTTTATATTTATTTATCTTTCATAAATATGGATCTTGAGCTATGGATAGTTAGTTCTGGATGATTCATTTTGAGAGATGTTTGGCATGGTTATCTCCACTATAGGTCTTTAATTAATGCACATCCATATTCATTTTAAGCTTAATATGAGCAAACAACAAAATCATAAGACCTTCATGCAAAATCACCTTCTTAGGGTTTTTTCAGTGATCTTCTATACTCATATCCATAGAAAGTAAAAGATAAAAAGGGAAGGAGACCAACACCTTGTGATGAAAGTGAAATAAAATCATGAAATGTTAACTATACACAATAGAGAATCTACCTTCAAGCATGAAATAGTGCATAATAGCTAGCACAAGATCCCTCCATAACGACTTCAAAGACTTACGGGCGTAGCCACCAGTCCCAATTTCCCAAAACTTTTTCTTTTCATCAAATTTGAAAAAAAATCACAAAGGATTTCTTGGCAACACCCCTATCTTTGTAGAATTATCTCCTAGAAACTAAAAGACTAGTTACCTCCGCTATAAACTCCTCATCAATTTTAAACTCCACACCCTTATAATGCAGAGTCCTTCCATTCCAACCTTTCACAAAGAACTCAGTAGCATTAGGATCTGAGCCTTGAATTCTCTGCATGTATTGTGCCACCCCGCCTAGCTCCAAATGTTGCCACACAATAGTATTATTCTGAAACTCCTCATAGGAGCTCAATTCAATTCTACATCAGTCTCCACCCATGGAAGGATGAAAAGTTCCAGAACCCAATGACACCAAAAAGTTTTGTAAAATCAAAATAAACCAGGTTCTCCACAAAGCAATGCAAATAACACCCACAATATGTGTGGGCTTTTAATTCAAGGTACTTCTCTACCTGCGCTACCAGGCCTTCAAAATACGAAAACCAAGGATATAATAATGAAACAAACAGGGAAAAATGTAGAATTTTTTAGTTAGACTTGTCTATAATGGTTATTTGTGCATTGGTATGTTGCTTTGAGATGACAGGATGGATTATTAGAGTACCTAATTAATCATTTTTTGGGACTTGTAGCATGTGGTTTTATCATGATGTTGAATGATAGCTTGGTTATTTCATTGGTTACACTTTTCAGCGAGATATTTTGATAGTGATGATAGAGAAAAATGTAGAATTTGTTAGTTAGACTTGTCTATAATGGTTATTTGTGCATTGGTATGTTGCTTTGAGATGAGAGGATTTAATATTAGAGTACCTAATTAATTATTTTTGGGGACTTGTAGCATGTAGTTTTATCATGATGTTGAATGATATCTTGGTTATTTCATTGGTTACACTTTTCAGTGGGATATTTTGACAGTGACGACTTAGCGGTGTAGGATTTGTTCCTAATGTTTTCATGATGGTTGTATCTTCTTGGCTTCGAGATATTAGTTCTACTTGATATGATTGGAATTTTAGTTACATGTATGGGCCTCGATAATCTTCATGGAGCAGATGGTTGTCACAATTCCATTTGTAGCTTGGTATCACAGTTCAATGGGAGTTGTTGGAAGTGATTTGATTCATAATTGATGATGGATGATCTTCTTTAGTGTTTTTGGACGTCTTGGAGGAGATCTTAGATCTTGTTGTTACAGAATATTTCTTTCACATTTATAGGTAAACTAGTAGGAGATGGTTATCCTCATGTGATTGGAGATGTTTTTTCTTGATTTAGAGTGTGATTGGTATTATGCCATGGTTTACTCTTGATGATAGCTTAGAGGCTTTTGCATGCTATGGGATCTCTTAAGACTAGGATATATACATTGTTGTATGTGATCTCCTAGGATGAATAGATGATGAGATCATGATGTCATGATAGGTTCTTGATTTTGTAGTTGGAGCTTTGGTATTAATCTTTTTGGTTCTCTTGGTATTGAGTACATTGGTCATTTTCTTGGGAGCTTCATGATAGTGCGATGTTGCATTTGGAGTGTAGCATGGATTGATCGGTTGAAGGTGCTCATGGATACTTGGAGACATGGGTGATGCTAGAGTTCTCTCATGATTAGAGACAATTTCTTTAGATGGTTACTCTTTGGAGGTTTCAACAGGAAGACCAAGGAGTCTTCACCTGGATATGGATGTGAGTTTATGAAGGACCTATAGAGGAGAATGTTCTTGGAGTGAGTCATGATGACTTGGTTATCCTAGAGAAGCATTTTCATTCCCCACTCTTGGTTTACTCAGTGGTGTATCATCTAATAGGTATTTCTCACCCTATTTTTGATGCGTTTATGTTTTGTTCTTTGATTTCTCATGGGAATGGGTTGAGTCATGGTGATTTATTTTGGGAGATGTCACCTAGAAATGCACCCTATGCGAAGTTGTAAGAACTAAGATTTTTGGTGAAACATGGGATCATTTCAAGGCTGTGGGTCACCTATAGTTGAAATGAACCTCCGGAGAAGGCAGGCTTCCTTTGGTGTCACCTAAAACTATAGGTTTTTTGAAGGAAAAGGGGGAGAGAAAATGCATAAAAATGAAAAATAAACCCTAAGGTGATGCACCGAAATGACAAGAACAATGAGATTATTGAGCTACACTTGAATACTGGTGACAACCATGAGACTGGAAATCAAGATCCTATAGATCACACATTCAAACAGGTTTGACATGCACATGCCTTTAAGAAGGAAAGGCAGATTTTCACAAACTAGAAGATCATATGTAGGATTAAGTAAACACAGTTTGAAACCTACATGATACTACTTCTACAAAGAAAGGCATGACATGAAACAAAAGCAATAAGGAAAGAGAAAATTTCACTAAGTAGCTCAATGAATCAAAAAACAATGCACAATACTTCACAATAATTAGAAGGCAGGATGACAGACCATCAATAGTAACCAAGGTATATTTTGTATATTATGTTCCAAATTGAGTTACAGAATCCTACTAGTCTGAGAGAGGACTGCAAAGGGGTCACAGACTTCAAAAGAGCATCCTCTAGAACTCCTTTTCAAGAAGGAAAGAATGCCTTAAAATAAAAAAATGTTTCGGTCGCTATGAGCTTACAAAATATCAGGCTCAGAAAGATAAACCTTTAGATTTTTTGATTGAATTAAATGTTACACTCTGCGTGTCCATGCCGACGAAGAATCATACCCTGGAGAAATTCTTCTTTAGATATTTCACGGCTACCGCATTCAATTCTTGGCATCATGTCCATCTTGAATCCTCTATTGAAGAGCTGCATTAAATGTCCCCGAGCTCAGAACATATACATGTTGATTCACATTCTGTTGGTTCTCTTGACACTGGTCAAGCTGCCAACGATTCACCCATAGCTCTCCTCAATTGGTCGAGTGTATTCCACATGGATTCTATGGGCAATCAAAAACTCCTTCAGTTAGAATTGCATCTTGGTGAGAAACTAGAAGTGTCTCACCAATGCAATTATGTGTCTCAGCAACTATCAACATATCATAGAACAGTCGGTGCGAGCTCATGCCACAGGAAATATACTATCAGCGAGACCATTTCATGGTTGCGGAGACCTTCTACTAGTTGGTGAAACCTTCTATCGATCCCCCACACCCTCGGTGAGCACATCCATGTCAGCAAGACATTATCGAGTTGGCAGGACCTCATGGCGAGCCCATTTCATTCACCCTGAGCCCACTCTTCTCCTCCAGGCTCGAGCTCCTTTTTAGTCGACAAGACATACGTGTGTCGGTGAGATGTTTTACTGATGGAAAAATGTTAACCTGAGGCCCTTCATCTTCGACAGGAGTTGATTGATGTCACCCCAAACACATGCCACTCCCAAGCTCTTCATACTTTCGGTGAGACATTCTGACTTCGCCCAGACCTCACACTAAGGTCTTTTTCTTTGCCGAGTTCTTTTGATATCCCTCGAGCCATCTTCATCTATCGGCTAGAAAACACTAATTCGGGGAGACCTTTCTCTGACTTAGAATGTTATACTGAGGCTTCTTGTCGTCGGCAAGACATTGGCCTATCAGCCAGACCTCTTACCGGGCTCCCTATCTCTTGGCGATGAGCCACTTTCTCTTCAGTCGGGGAGACATCTGGCCTTCGCCAAGACATCATGGTGAAACTGTTTCCTTGGCCGAGACCCTTTTCATCGGCAAGAGTTCACCCTGTCAGTGAAACATCTTGGTGAGGTCACTTTTCTCTTGGTGAGCTTCTTTCTGTTTCGCCGAGACCCAAGTTGAACTCCCGCATTCTTTCTATGCTCTTCTCATCCTTCGAAAAGACTGCACTGTTTCGACAAGACCTTATGTCAAGTTTTAAAATTTTTTGGCAAGCCCATCCTGGTATCGGCAAGACTCCCGCCGAAGGCAATCATATCAAGGTCCCCCATTCAGTCAGCAAGACTAAATGTCTTCGCCAAGACATTACAGCAAAGGCATCAACTTTGGCTAAGACTACGAGCAAGTTGGGGAGACCTCAGGTCATTGGGAAAACATTGGGGTGATATCACTTACTCTCGGCAAGGCCCTAGCCAGTCTCAAGACTCTTGGTGACTTCTTCTTTTTGGAAAACCGCTTCCCATCGGGGTGAATTTTGGTGAGAGTTCTTTTTTTTTGGTCGGGGAGACATTACCAACTTGGCAAGACCTCCCGCTGATACTTGCATCCTTTTTTGACACCGCTTCACCCTGACGATTGTCGGTGAGACCTCTTGTTGTCATTGAGACCATATACCGAAGGCATATCTTATGTCGATGATGGAAACCCTCCTTAGGTGAGACACCTGTTATCAGGAAGACTCCTGCCGAACCCTTCTTGTTGTCGCCAAGACATTCCATTCTCGCTAAGACTTCTTAGCGAGCTCCTTCACCTACCCCGAAGTGTCCAGTCGGTGTGACCTTCATCCCTCGGCAAGACACTTTGCCAAAGGAAATATCCTTTGCTGAGACCTGTGCTTGTCGCCATGAGTCTTAGCGAACAATGAGTGAATGGCCTATCAGCCAAAGAAAACCATGCGATAAGAGGTCATACCGAACCCCTCTTGTAATAGCGATAGGCTCCATAGTGAACACGTTCAGCAAGACAGAGACTAGGTCATAGCGACCTGTTCAAAATGGAAGGTATCAAAGATGCAAGTCAGCCAGAGAGTGAAGATGTCATATCGACTTGGGTCTAATGGAAGCTCGAGCCTGTGAAAATTGAGGCATGTTTCCAACAAAGCAGGCCTCCCAACTGAGCTCTCTGTGAAATGCTACCAAATGCATGAACTAACCCTCAACTAAAATATCCCATTTGGCCCTTATGAACACTTGCAACATAGATGCCTTACCTGATTGGGCCTGAGGGTGAAAATTAGGTAACATTTATGGCAACCTTTGTTGGATGTTCGCCTGCTAAACATGAAGACCAGTAATCTAGGCTTATCCATTAGGCATGGAGTCATTAGGAAAACTCAGGAACGGACTTGGGGCAACCTTACTCCTGGCTACAACATAGTTGTAACTCAATAGAACATAGGGCACTCATTGAAAACAAAAAAAAACTGAAATAAACTATTTACATGTGTTGAAACAACACTTAGGGAAAGAAATAACAACTAAACCTACCCTACACTAACCAGTGAGAAATTAGTCAAACAAACCCATTGACAGGTTGGGTGAAATAACTTCCCTTTCTAAAAAAATTACAATGTTTGCTATGCTGGAGAACAACTAAAGAGAAATGAAGCACACATGACAATTCAACGGATGGCTGCAAGATCTCTTGCAGAACATATTCAAGCTTACTAACCTTTTCATATAGAATGTAAACATCCTCATTCTGAGGTGGAAAGGTATCTTGAGTGCGCTCCTCCTGAGCAGTAGCCTCATGCTTGGGTGTAAGATAAGTTCTTGGTGTAGTATTGGACTCCATCTAAGCTAGGTACCTGATTGGACAACCCCTGGTAAGGGTAAGACTTGAACTCTCCTCCTGTTTGATCTCTTTATCTTCTCTAAAGACTTCATCTTTTCCTTGAAAAGATGCTAATTGGAGGTAATATGCAGGTTGTTCATTGGCTGCTACAGTCTGATCTTCTTGACTAAGGAGATGATATCCCTGTTGGATAACTGAAAACAAATCTTCAAACTGTGGCTCCCTATGCTCTTTGTCCATGACATAATATACCTCCTCTTCAACAAAGTGGGGAAGCTCATTTAATAAGTTCATAGGCTGCAAGGCATTATCTTCAACAACTGCTTCAATAGTCTCACGAACTTGAATGGGCTAATCACATGCTTCCCTTTCATATGATACTAGTTCATCATCTATGTTGGAACAAAAATCTTCTATGATATCATTTGACTCATAATTTTGCATTAAATCTAGATGAATTTTATCATTTAGTTGCTCCATACCAGGCATAGATGCTATCATGCATGTGAGATCTTCATCTTCATTAACAAATTGAGGAAGTTGATCAAATAAGTTAGTAATATTCTCTGGGTGTTCCAAATCAACTGGTAAAATAGGAACCCGCATGCTCTCCTCTGATTGCTCAACATAACCAGGTAGTTGATCAAATAAAGAAGTCAATTGTTCTTCCTTACGTGGCTCCTTTTCTAGTGAAACTTGGGTATCCTCTGTCTACAAGTGGAGCTGCTTGACTGGTAACTCTTGCATTCTGCTTTCAACCATCTTATAAACAACATTAGAATTTTTTTCAAATGAATTGAAATCTAAGGGGTTCAGCAATGAATTTGTTTCAACATCATCTGCACAGGTGCTATTGTTGTTTTACTAACTGTCATCAATCGAAAACTCTCCAATGTCTTCTTGTTGTTCAATCATTTGTTGCTGCTGCTTTCTATATTCCTCAATAGCTAGATGCAACAGATTTGGAATTCTAGTCTCCTCCCAGGTGAATGAACTAACTTGATCACTAGGCTGCTCTTTGTCTGCAATAGCCCTCTTTTCCTTGGAACTCCCCTCAAGCTGCCTCCTCTGAAACTCCTCCATGAGTTGGTGCTGATAATCTGAGTAAGCTTGAGTGTTCTGTACCTTAGAAGAGAGTAGGTTCATTTGTTCTTCCTTAGCATCTATTTCCTGTTCAAGGCCTTCCTCGAACTAGATTCTTTTTGCCACTCTTTCTTGATCATAGAAGTAGACTTGCTTAGCCACTTCTTGTTGTTGCATAATGGTACCATATTGCATCTTGATATCAATCAATATCTTAGATAAGCACACAAGCACCTTACTAATATCATTCATCTTCATATTGTGAAGACCTTGACTGAGATCCCACAATGTATGGTCAATCTGTTGGAGTAGGTCCAATACACTCTGATATGGATGTGTAGGAGCAACATACTCATGATATGGAGGGTAATAATAAGCATCTTCATAATTATTTGACATCTTTTCAGTTAAAGAGCTGGAAACTCAGAATTAACAGATTATTTTGAGACATACCAAGACTTGTGTCTATGAAACCAGAAGATTTGAGCTCGGAGTCGCCAGGAATGTAAAGAAAGTGCCTCCAAAAGGATGAAACTATTGCTGCACACACCAAACAACAATAATAAAATGCATAAACATGAACTAAGAAGCAGTTCACTGTCCCACTGGGTGTGCCAGAAACTGTTGTCACCTAGAAATGCACCTTATGCGAAGTTGTAAGAACTAATATTTCTGGTGAAACATGGGATCATTTCAAGGCTGTGGGTCACCTATAGTTGAAATGAACCTCCAGAGAAGGCCAGCTTCCTTTGGTGTCACCTAAAACTATAAGTTTTTTGAAGGAAAAGGGAGAGAGAAAATGCATAAAAATGAAAAATAAACCCTAAGGTGATGCACCGAAATGACAGGAACAATGAGATACTCAAGCTACACTTGAATACTAGTGAGAGCCATGAGACTGTAGAACAAGATTCTGTAGATCACACATTCAAACAGGTTTGACATGCACATGCCTTTAAGAAGGAAAGACAGATTTTCACAAACTAGAAGATCATGTGTAGGATTAAGTAAATACAGTTTGAAACCTACATGATACTACTTCTACAAAGAAAGGCATGACATGAAACAAAAGCAATAAGGAAAGAGAAAATTTCACTAAGTAGCTCAATGAATCAAAAAAGAATGCACAATACTTCACAATAATCAGAAGGTAGGATGACGGACCATCAATAGTAACCAAGGTATATTTTGTATATTATGTTCCAAATTGAGTTACAGAATCCTACTAGTCTGAGAGAGGACTACAAAAGGGTCATAGACTTCAAAAGAGCATCCTACAGAACTCCTTTTCAAGAAGGAAAGAATGCCTTAAAATACAAAAATGTGTTGGCCCCTTTGGGCTTACAAAATATTGGGCTCAGAAAGATCAACTTTTAGATTTTTTGATTGAATTAAATGCTGCACTCTGCATGTCCATGCCGGCAAAGAGTCATCCCCTAGAGAAATTATTCTTTAGATATTTTGTAGCTACCACATTCACTTCCTGACATCGTGTCCATCTTGAATCCTCTGCCGAAGAGCTGCATTGAATGTCCCCAAGCTCAGAACAGATACACATTGATTCACATTTTGTTGGTTCTCTTGACACTAGTCAAGTTGCCAATGATTCACCCATAACTCTCCTCGATTGGTGGAGTGTATTCCATGTGGATTCTGTGGGTGGTCAAAAAATCCTTCAATCAGAATCGCATCTCGGCAAGAAACTAGAAGTGTCTCACCAATGCAATTATGTGTCTCAACAGCTATCAACATATCATAGAACAGTTGGTGAGAGCCCATGTCGCGGGCAATCTACTATCGGCGAGCCCATTTCATGGTCGGGGAGACCTTCTGCTAGTCGGTGAAACCTTCTATTGAGCCCCCACACTCTCAGCGAGCACATCCATGTCAGCAAGACATTACCGAGTTGGCAGGACCTCATGGCGAGCCCATTTCATTCACCCCGAGGTCACTCTTCTCCTCCAAGCTCGAGCTCCTTTTTAGTCAGCAAGACATCCGTGTGTCAGTGAGACATTTTACCAAAGGAAAAACATTACCCTGAGGCCCTTTATCTTTGGCAGGAGTTGATTGATGTCACCCCGAACGCACACCACTCCTGAGCTCTTCATACTTTCAGCAAGACATTCTGACTTCACCTAGACCTCACACCGAGGTCTTTTTCTTTGTCGAGTTCTTACGATATCCCTCGAGCCCTCTTCATCTGTCGGCCAGACAACACCAAGTTGGGGAGACCTTTCTCTAACTTAGAATGTTATACCAAGGCTTCCTATCATCAGTAAGACATTGGCCTGTCAGCCAGACCTCTCGTCGGGCTCCCTATCTCTTGGAGATGAGCCACTTTCTCTTCAGTCGGGGAGACATCTGGCCTTCACCAAGACATCATGGCAAAACTGTTTCCTTGGCCGAGACCCTTTTCATCGGCAAGAGTTCACCCCGTCGGTGAAACATCTTGGCAAGGTCACTTTTCTCTCGGCGAGGTTATTTTTGTTTCACTGAGACCCACGCTGAATTCCCGCATTCTTTTTGAGCTCTTCTCATCCTTTGGCGAGACTAGACTGCTTCGGCAGGACCTTATGTCGAGCTTTAAAACTTATTGGCGAGCCCATCTTGGTATCAGAAAGACTCCCGCCGAAGGCAATCATATCGAGGCCCCCCATTCAGTCGGTGAGACTAAATGTCTTCACCAAGACATTATGGCGAAGGCATCAACTTTTGCTGAGACTACGAGTAATTCAGGGAGACCTCAGGTGATCGGCGAAACATTGGGGCGATATCACTTACTCTCGGCAAGGCCCTGGCCAGTCACCGAGACTCTTGGCGACTTCTTCCTTTTGGAAAACCGCTTCTCGTCAAGGTGACTTTTGGCGAGATTTTTTTTTTTTGTCGGGGAGACATTACCAACTCGGCAAGACCTCCCGCTGATACTTGCGTCCTTTGCCGACACCGCTTCACCCTAACGATTGTCGGTGAGACCTCTTGTTATCACCGAGACCATATGCCGAAGGCATATCTTATGTCGATGACGGAAACCCTCCTTAGGTGAGACACCTATTATCAGGAAGACTCCTGCCGAACCCTTCTTGTTGTCACCAAGGCATTCCATTCTCGCTAAGACTTCTTAGCGAGCTCCTTCACCTACCCCGAAGTGTCCAGTCGGTGTGACCTTCATCCCTCGGCAAGACACTTTGCCAAAGGAAATATCCTTTGCCGAGACCTGTGCTTGTCACCATGAGTCTTAGCGAACAATGAGTGAATGGCCTATCGGCCAAAGAAAACCACATGATAAGAGGTCATACCGAACCCCTCTTGTCATAGCGATAGGCTCCATAGTGAACACATTCGGCAAGATAGAGACTAGGTCATAGCGACCTGTTCAAAATGGAAGGTATCAAAGCTGCAAGTCGGCCAGAGAGTGAAGATGTCATACTGACTTGGGTCTAATGGAAGCTCGAGCCTGTGAAAATTGAGGCATGTTTCCAACAAAGCAGGCCTCCCAACTGAGCTCTCTGTGAAATGCTACCAAATGCATGAACTAACCCTCAACTAAAATATCCCATTTGGCCCTTATGAACACCTGCAACATAGATGCCTTACCTGATTAGGCCTGAGGGTGAAAATTAGGTAATAGGAGACTCATTAGATGATTGTTTAGCATGAGTTTATATTTCTTTATCTTTCATAGATATGGATCTTGAGCTATGGATAGTTAGTTCTAGAGGATTCATTTTGAGAGATGTTTGGCATGGTTATCTCCTCTATAGGTCTTTCATAAACTCACATCCATATTCATTTTAAGCTTAATATGAGCAAACAACAAACTCATAAGACCTTCATGCAAAGTCACCTTCTTAGGGATTTTTTTGGTGATCTTCTATACTCTTCTCCATAAAAAGTAAAAGGTAAAAAGGGAACACTACAACAAATCCCTATGATTTGCTCCATTTTTTACTCCATTTTTTGCTTCCACCCACATTTTTAATGCAGTTTTTGCCAAGTTTTTGAAAACATCAGAACTATTTATCAGGATGGAACTATTTTTGGCATTTATTTGCGCTGATCATGACAAGTCAACGCTAATTTTGGTGCTAATTTGCGCCAACATTAGCACCACCTTTAGTGCCGATATTGGCTTCGAGTGTGGCACCATGGTTAGCGCCGCATTTGGCTCTGAGTTTAGCTTCGAGTTTAGTGCCACTTTTAGCTCCAACTTTAGCTTTGATTTTAGCTTCGAGTTTAGCACTGGTTTAGACATCCCTATGTCAAAGGGACTTATTTATATGTCTCATCGATGATGTACAACAATGAAAGGTCAACAAGATACATGCATATCGAGGAGAGAATCACTTATGTCAAATCAACAAGGTATATCTACAAGTGCTCGGTGAAACAAAACTCTTGGATATAACAAAGTAATGTCGATGAGACATTGAGATATCAGTAAGATAAATAAGATTGTCTCATCGACACTCCTCAAGTAATGATAAAAAACATACAATGTTATACCACCAAGAAGGTGAGAAACATATGTGATAGAGCGGTATACACCGCAACCCCATAGTAAGAAGCCTTGAGCAAGGTGGTAGTGTGGTAAAGAATAGAAGGGAAGGGAAAAGCACCACCATACCACAATGATAATCACGAGTCTCCCCAACATGGCAGAGTTACACTGATATATAAAGAAATACCACTAAAGGAAAATATTGATGAGATAGTGGCATATCGACAAGGGATATTAACTTGTCTCATCGACACCGACAACCAATATCAAAGCCAGAACATAAGATCTAATGTCGATGAGACATTGAGATATCAGTAAGACAAATAAGATTGTCTCATCGACACTCTTCAAGTAATGATCAAAAGCATACATTGCTATACCGCCAGGAAGGTGAGTAACATATGTGGTGGAGTGGTATACACCACAACCCTACAACAAGAAGCCTTGAGCAAGGTGGTAGTGCGGTAAACAATAGAAGGGAGGGGCAAAACACCGCCATACCACAACGGGTATAATAAGAGACGATGGTAGTATAGTAATCATGGCATCATTACAATTTACAACACTAAATGCAACAAATAATGTCAGTCACAATCCATTTGAATATAGCCCGCCAAAATACTCTAAAACTCTAATAAACATACTCTAAATTTTTTGGCTAAATCTCATTTTCAGGCATAGCCAGCCAGAATGGAGTTTTCATTTTAATAAAAATACAATAAAACCTTTGTTGAAACCTTATTTTCAGGCGTATCCTACCAAAATGGAGAAGTGTTTCAGTAAAGAATGACAGAGAATGGTAAGGAGATGTGCGTGATAGGAGGCATAAGATTCGTTTTTTTTATCTCATTCTTGCTCTGATCAACAAGGGTTACAATGTTCACGCTATTGTTTGTAATCCAGGTATTTAATTGACATATGTTTGCATAATCTCAAATTCCTTCAGATGCTTTTGAAGTATTAATGTATCCTATATAGGGTTTAGGATGACTTATTTTAATTTAAAAAAAATAAATTAGATGTTTTTGAAGTATAAATTTGTCCTATATAGGGTTTAGAATAATTTCTTATAATTTAAAAAATAAATAAATGATGTATTTTCCTATGTTTAGATAATGTGGAGATCTCCTAAATCTTCCCTAGCACACTCTCCCCTTTCACACTGTGTTCATTACTCCACTTGCTAGGGTTTTGCATTTGACATCTTTAATATCTTCATGATAGTGGCTTTTAAATAGATCTCAGTCTTTGCTTTAATCTTTATCATGTAACCCTTGAGTTCCATAATCCACCTTCAATCTCTTCTAATAACATTGTCTTAAGCTAGACTACATAGTATGCATATAAAGCAACTACTTTATCCCTTCCATTGTTCCAAACCACCACTCACTGCCTTGCTTAAAATGTTGCCTCCATAAGCACAATAGCATTTTTTAAAATCATGGTTGCCAGTGACTGACCATCAAGGTCACTACTTTCATCAAGATACAATGAGATTTTTGTCTTCAAAATTAAGGACTTATGCAGGATAACATTGTGAATTGTTTGTTGTGTACAATTTGATTTTCTTCCACATTTACTGCTTTGCTAACTGCCTTTAAGATTGGATATTGCACCATCAACTACAATATCAAAAAACTCACTCACTGTCACTTGATGATTCCTTTCATGAGCATCCTTGTATAAAATCAAACTAATCCCTATAGACTACCTTACTAATATAAGGGACTCATTGTTTCATGGTATTTTGAGTTTTATTTAGAGGGGGTTAATATGTGGAATTTTTATGTGCAGGAAGAATAGATTGTGATGCAACATTCAGTTATGGATGGTTTAGGGAAAAAATGGATTGCTATCGGTGTCATAACCTAGGTTGGATTGTACCTTGAGCCGGTGTGAAACACTTCCAGGTTTTTTCACTCAGGACCAGAACCTGAGTATAGGAATTTCCAAATATCCAATAGAGGAAGTTCCTACATTCTAAAGATAAAATCATAAATCTGCATATCCAATTTTTGATCCAACCTGACATCTTTAATATCTGATAGAGAAAGTTTGTACATTCTAAGATAAAATCATAAATCTTCTTGTCTTTGTATAATCACTCATTTGAATTGTTTCTTTAATAGTTTTAGGTCCAAGTCTACGTACATATCTTCTTCTTTTGCTAGTTGAATGCTTAGGCTCAGCATTTTCTCCAATCTCCATCTAAAATAATCAACAATATGCATTAATTTATGATTGTACCTTGAGCCGGTGTGAAACACTTTCGAGTTTTTTCACTCTGAAGCAGAACTTGTGTGTAGGAATTTCCAAATATCTGACATAGGAAGTTCCTACATTCTAAAGATATATTCTATGAAACATTCCTTATTTTCTATGAAAAAGTGTATACATTCTTGTACTTGTAAATATCCTTTTACTGTTATGTCTATTAAAGAAAACAGAGTTTGAATAAAAAATGCTTCACCCTTTTTGTAAGTGAGTATGTGAGTTATTGTTTAAGGAAAAAACTTACAGTGTTTACATTTTCAGTTTACTAATTTCAAATCTTCATTTGCTATGTATATAAAATTGTATGTTCTCTTTATCTTTAATGACATAAAACAATAATGTCATCAAAATCATGGTTTTCAATTTCAACACCATCATTGTCCACACTTTTCATATCCTCTTCATTTTTAAGTACAATCATCAAAATTTTATTTTTATTTCTTGTCCCAGTTAATCTTGATTCCTTTCAGCATAACATAGTAGGTTGCATGTTAAATTTCAAACATTTTCTTTGCATTTTTTTGTACATATTATTTTCTCTGTGCATCATTGTGTAACAACAATTTCACTTTTGAGATATACAGTAAAAATAAATGAAAGCACATGTTTTCTTTGTCAAGGGAAATGCATGGTGAATACCCTATGTATTTTAGATAAGTGTGCAAGCGAAATAAGACATAACTGATTGAATCTTATTTTCTATTGTACAATTGTTTTTTTATGTGGAGGCTGCAACAACTTATCATGGATTAGTTTTGGTTAAGAAACAAGGTGTTTCTAAACTATGGCTAGAGGGGGACTCTCTTAATGTGATTAATTGTCTCATGATGAAATGTCCTCCTTCATGGTCAATTGCCAATTTTATTAATGACTCGATATCTATTATTAACTCTTTTTAGGAGATCAAAATCACACATGTTTTTCATGAAGTGAACATGATAGCTGATGGCGTTGCCAATGTGGGAGTGGCTGAGAGATCTAAGTAGGATTATTTTGAATCACTACCTCTTAATCTAAAGTGAATTTCTAATGATGACCAGTTGGCTTGTTTCTAGGCAAGATGTTCTCGGGGAAAGGTTTTTCATTATGATTTTAAGTTGGGTTCTACATGTCTACCCTTTGCTCTTTCAGTGTCATTATTCTTTCCTTGGTTTCCATAGAAGTATGGACTGGCAGTTTTGGCAGGGTTACTTGGAATGATAAGCCCACACGTATTGTGGGTGTTTGTTGTATTGTTTTGAGTAGCACCTAGTTCATTTTACTTTTTCATTTCTTTGAGGTGTTCTTTGGTTTTTGTTTATTTCCTGTCACTATAGGTGGTGACCATTGCAGAATCGAGCCGAGTTCCTGTGAAGAGTTTCAAAAAAATGCTACTATGTGGGAGCACTTGGAATTGGGGGGGTTACTCAATTTATGTAGAGAATTCAAGGATCGGACCCTGATGTAACAAATTTCTTTGTGAAAGGATGGAATGGGAGGTCTGTGCGTTACCAGGGCGTTGAGTTTCAAATTGAAGAGGATTTTACTACGAAGGTAATTGGTCTTTCAATTGTTGGGAGAAAGTTTTTCAGAGACAAGGGGAGCGACTAAGAAGGATTTTGTGAATTTCTTTAAACATGATGAGAGGAAGAAGGTTAAGGAAATTGGAAGTGGAGGTTATGCTAGGAAGTCCTTGAAGCCACTTTGGAGGGACCTCGTGTTGGCCATTATGCACTACTTCACCCTTGAAGGTAGATTCTTTGTGGCTTACACTCACCATTTTATGCTCTTAAATCATTTTAGGCATAATGTTTCTATTGAGATTATAGATGCACAGGGTCCCTGAAGCTGCAGTCTTCAATGAAGGACCTTTGAGCTAGGAAAGATAATCAACCACAAAAAAAGTGTTGCAACTAGGCATGCACAATGGAGATTCTATTACTGATCTACATTATGAGATTGAATGATTACAAATGTACAAATTCCTTGAATATATAGGCATGAGAGAAAACCTAAGATGCATGATATGTTGCCATGTGTCATGATCTAACAACATGTGACAACATGTGAACCCTATCTAGTAAATTATTAAATGTTGAGATAAGTTCTAGAAGGACAACTCATCTTCTAGAAGGAATATTATCCCTACAAACATGGAAGGGAACATTACCCCATTATTAAATGATTTATTAAAATGAAACCTAGGACTAAATGATATATGACCTAAGTTAACTTATGCTAGTGTAATAATTAATTTAATTACACTAACACCCCCCATAAGTTCAACTTAGGGAGGAAAATGCAATGATTATGCAGAGATGATTATGATGGGTCCTAGCTACGAGGCCATGTTAGGTACCCATGTACATGATAAAGATGTAGAAAATCTCCAACAACTAAAGAAAAGGGGAAAATCTAGTGGGAACAAAACCCCTCTCCAAAAAAGAGATGAAAATGCAAAAAATTGAGATAGGATGGGAAGGATGGAGGACTCCCAAATACCCCCCAAGTACACCATCTGTCACATGGATACAATACAATATCCCCCCCATAGGAGGGAAAGAGAGAGACTATATATCCCCCCTAGAAGATGTGATCACCTGCAGAAATGGTAAGTGTCTGAAGAAACCTCAAATCCTGAATGGAATGACAGGGAAGAAGTATCATACATGAAATCTCTGAAAAGAAACCAAGTGTCTCCAAGATAGTCTCTAGATTCCCAAGCATGGTTGAGAGAAAAGGATGAGGAGACTCAAGAGAAATATCAAAAGCATGATATGAATAGAGGAGTGATATCCCCTCAAGAATGTCCTCCAAACTTGTAGAAGTAGCCAAGTCAATCATACCTGAAATAAAGCCATCCCTTGATGTCAAGTTTGGAAAACTGAAGGTGTCCTGATGAGTGATGATGATTGAAGACTCAATCAATGAATCTAGACAAGGAATCACTGAATGTGAAGGGATACCAATTGTCTCTGATGGAGAAGAAGCATCTGAGGGAACCTTTTCAACCTCTTTGGAAGATTCAAGGTAATCAACCTCCTACACAACAATGGCATCATGGGGAACCTAATCTGAAGAATGACATTTTGAATCATGATCATTGGGGAATGGTGGAGTATCTGAATCTCCATATATCTCCCAAAGCTTAGTCCAAAGGATGTGAGTACAATCACAATGATCAATAGTATTCAAAATATCATAATCAACTTGCATCTCAATGATCTCCAAAACAATGTATCTACTACAACTCCAAGAAAATGCATGAATACCTTCACTTGGATGAGGAACTATACCATACAGTTGAGGAAATAGACCAAGTAATTGGAGATGGTAGCTGATCCCATCTCACCATTGCTTCTAGTTACCCTTGTGCAACATAACCAAAGAAGGAGTATATGCAAGCCCCATAATGAAATTTCTCCAAAAAACACAAAGACAAATGACCTTCAACAACAAATAGAAGCTTCCAAATATGATGTGCAACTGAAGTGATGCTACCTGGATCAAAAAATATTTTCCCAAGCTTCAAGATGTCTAGGTTATTGAATAAATGCATCAAACTAAAAAAAGAAATGCAAGATTACCTGGAGCTAAAACTGATCAAGGGTTCTGGACTGATGAAAAAATCTCCGAATCACCTTCCTGATGCCACTGGAATCACTGAAATTCGATGAACGGTTGTGAAGATACGAGCCTTTATGTCCAAATTAGGGTTTTATCTTTAGTTGGCTGTAGATTTTTCTATGAGAAAAATTTCACAAAATTGATTCCACCATTGGAAAGTAGATGAAATTCTCTTTCCGACGGCATCTCATTTACTGAATTTTGATACCGTGGGTGAAAGTTATGATAAAACAAAAAAAATGCCTATATTTGGCACTCTGGAGGCTAACAAGGGTAAAAAAATTAAGCCCCTTCGGGCTGGCACCTAGTCATTGATGTGACCTATAGTGTTAAAATGGAAAAAAAAAATCATTCCACCTCCTGGAGCAGTGTGTGGGCGGAGCAACCTAGGTGAAGGGTTATCTTTGGGTAGCACCACCCCTTGAACACAACCCTTGGTCTCAGATAGAACCATGGGTCGATGGATTTAATCTTCGTGGGAGAATGATGGTGAACTCTGAGCTTTGGTCAGAAATGAAGGAAGGCTGTCAACTGACAGGAGAAGAGTTAACAGATTTGGCAATCAGAACATAGGCGACAGTGAGGAATCCATGGTCAGTAGGAGAATGTCAGTCGATAGATATTCTCGGTAGGTCAGCAAGAGGAGAAGATGGGCCTGATGGTCGGTGGAAGCCAATAGGACAAAATGTGGATGTCGGCGACTGGCGGGAGAAACTCAGATGGAGTTGGGTGATGTGATGCCTGATGTGACAATTCAGATGTACCCTCCCTGCTGAATGTGTTGATAGCGACCGATCTGTAGACTATATGCCGACATAAAAAAAAAATTTGAATATTGCCAATGAATGGAAATTCAAAAATTTAATATGAATGCTGATAGAAAATATTTTAATCTCCAGAATAAATTTATCAAATGTTGACCAAAAATAAAATACCAATGGAAAGTATCAAACCCTCAACAATGCCACTGATAAAAAAATATATACCGACCAGATAATTTAATATGCAGTTGCCCAAAAATATTTTTTCTACAAACTATAGAAAATATGATTTTTTTCCAAACAATAAGAGATAGAGCCTTGATTTTTTTGTTTTTTAAAAAGTTCCTATGACTAGAAAAATTTTTCCTTAGAGGACAACTGAGAGGGAGGATTTTTTTTGCTGTAAATTTGTGCAAATCGTACCAGTTGATTTTGCAAACCCAAATACCTCTTATGCTCCTGGGTTTATGTATCTGATTTTGATGATTCGGTAGGCGATCCTAGGGTTTCAAGGCCTTTTGAAGACAATGGTGAGCTTAGATCTGACTCTATCTATTTCAGAAATCAACTTGGTCCCTGGGTGGAGTCAAGTAGCCTTCAATGGAAACCTTCAGCCTACAAAGAATCTCGCACACCAATTTTCTTGATCGAGGGTTTACATTTCACTGGACAAGCTCTAATACCATGTTGAGATTATGGATGCACAAGGTCCCTGAAGCTGTAGTCTTCAATGGAGGACCTTTGAGCTAGGAAAGATAATCAACCACATAGAAAGTGTTGCAACTAGGCATTCACAATGTAGATTCTATTATTGATATACATTATGAGATTGAATGATTAAAAATGTACAAATTCCCTAAATATATAGGCATGAGAGAAAACCTAAGATGCATGAGATGTTTCCATGTGTCATGATCTAACAACATGTGACAACATGTGAACCCTATCTAGGAAATTATTAAATTTTGAGATAAGTTCTAGAAGGACAACTCATCTTCTAGACATAATATTATCCCTACAAACATGGAAGGGAACATTACCCCATTATTAAATGATTTATTAAAATGCAACCTAGGACTAAATGATATATGACCTAAGTTAACTTATGCTAGTGTAATAATTAATTTAATTACACTAACAGTTTTGGTCTTGTTTCCTTTTTACCTATTACATTCTATGGTGAAGAGTATTGAAGACCACATATAGAACCCTAAGAAGGAGGTTCTTTATCAAGGGCTTTTGTGTTTGATTTTTTCTCATATCAAGCTAAAGTTGATCTCGGTCTCCCCTAAAACTCTTGGTGAGAAGGAAGTTAAAAATGATGGGTATGAAATAGGGGACTCTGCTAGTGAATGGGTCAATAGTTCGAAGGAGGAAGAGTCAGAATATGAGAATATGTCTTTTGATGAAGGAGGCTCTGAGGAAAGGGATGAGGAATTAGAAGAATGGGGTAAGGGCTATGAGACTGATGTGGAGTTGTGAGAGACTATGGCTAATTCTGTTAGAAAAAAATTGAAGGGGAAAACCAAAGGCATGAAGAAAGTTAAAGCTTTCGCCAAAAGAAAAATTGAGGTGGTTGCCCCTTGTTCAAATATGAATCCCGCGTTGTCTTCTTGAAAAGAGGGTTTGAAGGGCTATCATCCAGTGGGTGATGAGGGTTTGAAGGGTTGTCATCATGTGGGTGATGTGGATTCTTCAAAAATTGATTGTGTTTAGAATACTTCATTGGGGAACCCTATTCTTGGTAAGGATGATCTGCTAGAGAGCTCCCCAGTGCAAGGGCTTAAGGTGTCGGTTAATTTGGGTGGTCAGTTGAGTGACCTTGCTGATATGGGAAACTCTAAGATGGAAGTGAAGCCTAATGAGACTAGCCCTGTGGATATGCAGGGGATTGATGTGGCTAATTGTTCTTAGGATTTTTCTATTGTGGAGAAAGAAGTGAAGAAGGAATGTCTGGAGGTGTTAGCTGATTTGGAGAATCTGCTAGATAAGGAGAGGATAAATGTGGATTTCAAGGATTCCCCAACTGAAGAAGAGGATGAAAAAAATAGGGATTATTTTTATGCCCCTGTTGACTTGGAGCAGAAGGGTCAGCCTTCGATTAACTGGGATGAAATTGACATGAATATGTTTTGTAGAATGGCCAAAGATGGGACGAGAAACCTGCTTTCCTAGTTAAGTGGTCATTTTCTAAGGTTAAGGAGCTCAATCTTTAGATGAAAAATTGGTAGGATGTTTGTGTTGCTATGCTAAGAGGTAACCAAAAGGAGTGGGAAATAAAAGGCAAAGTGAAATCAATGCATACTACGGTTGATAAGCTACTGGACGATGCTAATCATTTGGAGGTTTCTCATGAGGAAAGAATTTCCTCTTTAGAAGTTATTGTTAATAAAATTTTAGAGGACAGAGTGGAAAGTCTGGAGGATAAAATGGGAAAGATGTCGGAGGACTTGAAAACGGTGGTCAATATCAACAATAACTCTTTGAAGACCACTCCTATGGGTCTTTTTGTTCTGAATGAGAAAGCGTTGAATTGGACCAAAAAACTGCTTGACTTGGGTAATATGGAGGAAAGGATTGAAGATATTAGTGGCTCTCACCTGGTGGAGAAAGCGGAAGCTTCTACTCCTATGCTAGAGAAGGACATGCAAGTGGGTCTGTGCATTAGGACGAGGAGAAAAATGAAAAAGAGGGTTGCTGTTGATGTTGAGGAGCTGAAGGATGTTATCAGTATCCATGAGGAGGCCATCAAGGAGAACATGGCCTCGACTAATGTTTTAGATAATTTGTTGTAGCTGGTGCTTCCTCTTTTGGTTCAGCAGGTTTGCTGATGTTTTTTGCTTTTGGGTTTGTTGATGGGTTGCTAATGTTCCATCTTATGTCAGCTTTTTGGTTTTTTTGGGCTGCTAGGCTTAGTGTTTTAATTTCTCTTGCATCTTGGCATCATTGTAAAGGGTTTTGGGCCCCCTTCAAAACCTATTTTTCCTTATAAAAAATTGATTCAATTTGATTTTCTACTGTACAATTTTTTTTTATGTGCTTTTTACTTTTTGCAAGTGGATTGCCCTTAGAAAGAGACTACTTATCTTTTCTTAAATGAAGCCTTTACATTTCTTGTCTATGAAGGGAATTTACTGCTTGACAACAGGTTCATGAATTTTATACAAATTAAGATTGGTGTAAAATGCCATCTCCACAAATGTTGTATGGTCTAGAATTATAATATAAAATAAAAAAGCTTGCTAGGAGAATAAAATAGGTTTTCAATTGTCCAAGTACAACATAATATTACTAAAGCATTTGAGATTCATGGAAAAATTAAACACATTTATGAAAATTAATAACATTCGATTTTCACAATCCATGATAGTTATGTAAAAATTTGCACAGTTTATCTAGAAATCTTACTCACATAACATTTATGAAAAGGGCATTAGTAATTTTTCTCACAAAAAAATATCAAAATAAATTTAGTGCTTAATCAATGTTGTCTCATCTATTTCCACCCACTTTCCTCTCAGCGATTTAGTATTTTTATGCCGTCCACATCCTCTCTCCATGGCCTCCTCTATGAATAAAAATATTGTGACAAAAGATTTCACTGCACTACCACCGAGAAGGGAGAAGCAACTTGCAGGACTGCGATAAAAATCACTCTACCACATCAAGCTGATGAAGGAGCCACAGGATGACAATGGTCATCGCACTACCGTATGCTAATGGTAGAAAACTTGCAGGACTGCAGTAAAATGTACAATGATAGGCACTCAATTAGGCACACTTGGCACTGTTAATGATACTGAGCAGCTTCAGGTTCATCCTTCCAGCCTCGAGTAAAGTCATAAATAAATGTAGCCTATTGGCTATTTATTTATATGTGAGAATAAATGAGTATGGGTGCATCTCTTTGTAAATAATATATTTACTATTATGGGCCGACCTTCTTTGTAAATTATATTCATTGATTATTGTATCTTGGCCGACTTGTTCAAGTTGTAATTTATGTTGAAGCCGACCTTGTGAGATCTCATATAGCCATGTATTTATAAGAGACCACTTCTCTCCTTGTTACACGATCAAGAAATTTTGTTTTCTCTCCTTCATTCAAGTGGGAATTTCCTTCAAGAGCAGATTGCGCATTTCTGTAAGTGCAAATTTAGGTATCAAGGGAGGGCAGATTATTATTTATCATTGCATCTAGTGTAGGTGCTGAATATTGGCCTTGTAATTGGCCTCATTGTAAAGTGAATTGTTGCCATTATTTATATAGAGAAGAGAGATATTTGTTGCTGGGTTTTTCTCCCTCAAGTGGAGGGTTTTCCCAGGGTATCTGCTGTGTTATTGTGTCTGATTTGAATAATTTTTTGTGCATGCAAATCTGATCATAAGTTTTCAACATGGTATCAGAGTAGGCTTTGTGTGAAGATCCGATCAGATTTGTGGATTTCATGAAAGTAATCAAATTTATTATTCGATCTGATGATTCTCCTGTGCTTCTTTGTGTGCTCATGATGCTGATGTTGCCGTAAGTCTTCACGACTCTTGTTCAATGCAGCATCGGGAATTTCCACTTGGTGATTGGTCCTTCTCTTCTGTATTTGTTTTGTCACTATGAGTCTCTGTTCGTGCTTCTCTTCTGATGGCTGGAGTTCGTATGTGCGTGATTGTGCATCCACTTGAAGGATTTGATATTTCTTTGTATGTGTATTCTATCTTCAATCTAATTCCGTCAGGTGGTTCTTCCAGCGGCTAGTGATTGTTGTGCTTGGAGCGACGGTTAAAGTCGCGTTTTGTCTCTGTCAGGATTTTGTTTCATCCTCCATGCATACTTCGACCTTGCTTGGTTGAAATGAGATCTGGAGGCTCGATATTGAGATTGGTCACTCGAGTAAATTCTTGGATGCCAACATTGAGTGCATTCACGACAACCTTGATATTATCTGACTCTGCTATCGGGAGATCTCTGTTGGCATCAACCGAGCTACTGGTCTTCTGCATCACAATGTTACCTTAGGAATTGGCCTTCCAGAGCATATCACGAGAACCACCAGTGGCGTCAATATTGGAAGATGCATTGAATATGTGAGATATCGAAGAGTTAAGGAGCCGTGAACTCCTGCAGGTGTTCTGATATCAGGTATGGTCGTATTCACCATTGAAGTTGATTGATATTGGAATTGATCATTTTTCATAGTTGCGGGAGCATTCACGAATACTAAAATAAAATAAAAATAATCATTGGCACCGATAATCATATATGCTAGAGGCGTCTACCTATAGTAGCGTGATTAGTCTAAAGCAAAAGAAAAATTCACGGAAGAAGGCTACTATTGGAAAAATCATCTATCAAGAGATTATCTGAGCACTAAGAGTCACAAATGGAAGTGTGACACTGCCGTATGAAGGAAAGACCTGAGACAACCACCGAGACAACTTTCTCCAGTAGTATGGGTTATCAGATCTCTCTTCAGAAATCTTAGGAAGTCGACTCTGTTCTGTTGATCGCAGAATCTTTGCTTACCCGAGTCAGGCATTAAATGCTATCTGACAGGTCTGAGAAGGCGGACTGAACATCCTATTGTTATACGCTATCTATTTCTTCCTTGGCACTATTTTTGTTAGTCAAGTCAATTATAAGCTCGAACTGGAACATTCTATCTCTTCACCAAATTGGGAATATCAACATCTCCAGGTCATTTATTAATACTATTTAGATGATTTCTGATACTGACTATTGTGTATCTGATGTCTTCAACTGGAGCAAGGTTTCCTCCCTTCTCTCAAGGCTGCGCAGATTAGGAAACCGCACTGTTGGTGTAAAGTGTGTGCTGAGTGGTGCAAAATGAAGACTTGAATTACTTCTGCAGCGGACCATGGATCGCACACTGAAGGTAGCTAAGATGAGTCACAGCCACAGATCCAACTCTATGGTGTACCATCTTTAAAGAGATAAGTACTCTTTGTTTACTTCCTTGAAATCACATTCTAGGTTGAAATTGAGTTCTGATAAATTGTGGAAATCTGTCTTAGTTTCTCTTGAATAGTGATCTTTGGGATGAGATCCTCTGGAGTTACCTATTATTCTTTGCAGCTATGAAGGTCTTTGAGTGCGACTTTGAGAGGAAAAAGAGAACTATATTTTCGTTGTGATAGAATGATCACATCGAGACTATTCTCTTGTGCATGGACTGTGATAGTACATTGTGGGGTCTAGTTCTATGTTAAACATGCTAACTGCACTTAAGACATCTGTAGATGTGTAGATTATTTTTTGTACTGAGTTTGGCACTCTCGAGAGGAGTAAAAGATGGAAGAAAGAGTTATATAAAGATATGTTTCTTTAGCCCTTCATCTTGATCTTTTGATATTATTCTTAAAAATATTATGTGTTCATGCTATAACTTGAGATAGTAAACCTTGTATGATTCTAATCTTGATATTTCTTTGGATAGTTATAAACTGTTGGTAATCTCTCTCTAAAAAATGCTTTGTGAACAGCTAGAAGCAAGAAAGTGAAGAGAGATTGCTTAGCGATGAAAAGATTGAGGCATCTTATGAGGAAGTTATGCCAACCAAAGAAATGATCAAGCATGAAGTCACAACTTGCAGCCATGGGACTGAGTTGGTGGCCAGAGGGAGTTCACTTCCAAAAGTCTTCTTTACAATCTCTGAAGCAGAGATCAAGAGGGAGTTTTGTAACTCGCTGAGAAGAAGTGAAGATTAATATATTGCAAAGCTAGGTGCTAAATCCTTAGAAGATCCCTTCAGCTGTTGAGATCAGAATTGCTCAAGACTTTCATCTGGATTTGTCATTGGTAGCTCCGCAAACCTATTCAAAATAGTGAGATCTAAGATGAGGTCAAGGAGGACTATCCTGAACTCTCTTCAGTACCAAAGGTGTGCGCTGGAAAACATTTATCTATGTCCAAGTGTTGCAGAAATCTTGGACGAAGAGGTCAGAAGGTTGATGCAGGTGCCTGAAGATTTAGAGGGAGCCTACTGAGCCTAAAGAAGATGGTAATCTTGTTGCAGCAAAGCATATCCTGAGATACTTGCGTGGCACAGTTGGATATGGGTTGAAGTATAATTCACATGCCGACTTGGAGTTACTTGGTTTCACTGATTCTGATTGGGCAGGTTGTAAGAGCACCTCTGGCTGTTGCTTCAGTTTGGGTTCTGCTATGATTTCCTGGTGTAGCAGGAAGCATTCTTCTGTAGCATTGAGTACAACAAAGGCTGAGTACATTGCAGCTTGCATGGCAACTCAAGAAGCAGTGTGACTTCATAAGCTCCTTGCAGGATTGTTTGGACAATCAATGGAGCCTACTATTATTCATTATGATAATCAGAGTTGTGTGAAGCTTTCTGTCAATCCCGTGTTTCATGACAAATCCAAGCATATTGTGATCAAGTACCACTATATCAGAAATATGGTACTACGAAAGGCTGTACAGTTGAGGTACATTAGCACTGATGAGCAGACGATAGATATTCTCACCAAGCCTCTCGCTAGGGTAAAGTTTGTATACTTTCAAGACAAGCTTGGTATGGTGGAGAATCCAGCCTTGACTGAGTATGAGTCTCAGTAATCAGTGAGCCTTGCTTAATGAGTTCTTCTCTGTGAGAGAAGTTCAAGGTGAAATCCCTTGTTAATGCATTTTCTTTTGTGACAGAAGAATTTGAGGTGAAAGCCCTCGTTTCCACCCT
>VDFB02324556.1:0-23061 GCA_007258455.2 Sequoia sempervirens | reverse complement strand
ATGATAAAATGAATGTTGTTCTACATTCTCCATTCCAAAATGAACTCACATGTTAGGTTTCAAAGCCTCATGATTTGATTTTCTATTTTTAGCATATCAAAACCAAATGTAATTTCTCCAGTTTTGCATCTGTATTTCCAGAAACCTCTCTGATAGGTCAATTTTGATCATGAATAACTTTTGATGGGAAATGATTCAATCCAATCCCTTTTGCACACGTTTTCTCTATACGAAAGTGATCTATTGTGTCTATTGGTAGCTTTCCATGAGCTGATTTTGTATTTTTCTAACGAGGAGATTTCATCAGTTTCAATTGGTTCAGAACAACTGTTTGTTGCAGAAAGTTTGAGTAAGCAACTTTGACACTTAAATAACCTTTTCCTTGTGATTGATTTCTTTGATCCATCTTTTTCATTGCATTCTTTGGACCAATATTTACATGCCTGTAAGTTTTTATGGCCCCAGGAGGTCGTTTTACTAGTTTTCAAAGTAGATTCCAGAGCTTACATGGTCAGTTTTGCACGTTTTGCAAACATGTCAAAAAATGAGTTTTAATGAAAAACTAGGTTGTCTTTTCATTCCAGAAGCATTCAAAAGGTGATGATAGGTCAATTGAGCATAAAATGTGTTTGCAAACAAAATTTTTTTAGTCAGTCCCACATAGGGACCTTACATGCTTTGCACCATTGTGAAATTGTTTGCCTTCAAGATTTGAAATGCAAAGTGAGATCCATATTTAAAATATGGGATTGAAATTATGAGAGAATGAGATCAATACAGGGGATATGCACTCATAGTGCTAATCTTGTGCCAAAGATTCCAATGTTGAAATGAAGTTGAAAGGGAAGGATGTGAAATAGTTGAACTTGCTACAGAATTGCATGAAGATTCTTGCATTAAAGAAGCTCGATGGGAGACTTGTCATTGTAAATTATGGTGCCAGCATAATGCAAAATGTATTTGTTGAAAATGCCCTAGGAAGAAGGCAACACATAGACAGAGCATTGGATGAGGGTTTTGAAATCCATCAAGGCATAAGGGATAAATGATTCACCCGTTTCCAAAGTGAGAGTGAAGTAAAATGTATTTATTGACTAGGCCTTGGAAAATTCAGAGCAAACCAGCTTGTTTTCCCACATATGGCCAAGAGGGAACTTTAAAAAAGGAAATACTCAGCCATCAAAGTGGAAGGGATTTCAAGTCAATGTTGGAGAGGGAGGCACACAAAGATGTAGAGTATACACCAAATGTAAGTTTGAAAACTCACGTAGCCAGCACAATATGGAAAAGCTCGAACTACTGGAGGGGCACAATGTGCAATATAAATACATGAAAATTATTTTAAAGGTTGCATGGAGTAAATCAACACAGCTAAAGAGGAATGAAGAGCAGCCTTGGCACAACTTGAAGGTGAAGGAACCGTTGTTTGAACAAAGGGTGGGCACATGGAATTGTCTTAAAAGAAAATCCCAAAAGAACAAAATAGAAAAGGAATGCTATATTCCCTAGTTGTTGTGCATACACCATAAAAAATATGTTGAGAAGGCTTTATAAATTTTCAAGGCACACAACAAATGTAGGATGCCATTGATTCAAGAACCATGCCAGTAGCAAGTAAATAAAATGTATTTGTTGAAAAAGCCCCAGAAGCTTCTAAAAAGGGCACATCGAGTGAGAGATATGCACATTTATTGAAGCGCGCATGGAGGGCTCAGAGGCTATAAAAAAAAGTAGCACAACTCATGCCTAAAGTGAATATGTTGAAAGTATAAAGAAACTCCAGGAAAATGCTATTGACAGGGATACCAAAAGGGTTTTGAATACCTTCAATAAAATGAAATGCATTTGTAAGAAATGCCTTTTCACATCTAGGCATGGTCTGAAGGAGGAATGGACATTCAACAAGGTGAAGAGGAAGAATCTAAGGGCTATGATAGGAAAATTTTAGCAATTGCAATGAGGAAGAAGAATGTTCATCGTCACCATGATAGGAGAAGAACACTTGAGCAAACAACAACAAATAAATTAGGGCAACAAAACATAAGAAATGAGATCTATGGTGGAGATTAGAGGGGTGAAAAACTAGCTAGATCTCAGTCGTTTCCCGTTGGATCGATCACAAAAGGTCTGCATTCTTTAATTCTCACGTGACTAGTGAGATTGTGACATGTGTAAAGTTGGGCCCATCAAGCAAATAAAGCACGGGATGGCTCGAGGATTTCATTTGCTTTTTTCAAAATAAAAATGTTTATAACTTTAAATATTGTCTGAGATAAATGTTTGAAAAGGGAAAATATTTAATGAGGTGAGCCCATCAACAAGTGAAGACATGGGGATTTTATTAGGTAGGCTTTTTAAATATAAAGTGGAGGCTTTGAAAAGATAAAGTGCTCCGTGAATAAAAGAGGTAAAATATTTTAAAAGATGAAATACATGCACAAGTAAAGGCTTTCACTTTTAAGGTGAAATAAAAAATATATTTCTAGGAAAATATTCTAATGAATTTCAAGGAACACGGGGTAAAATGTTTTTCCTGATAAAATGCAATGTGAAAATGTGCACACACAGGTGAATGATTTGCAGCCAGTGATTCATTAAAAGCAAATATTTTAAAGGAAAACATTTTAAAAGGTGCAAAATAAGACTATTTTACTTTGCTAAAGTAAAATAATGTTCAGTAAATAGAACTAAAGAAAAGAAAATGAAATTTCACGAGGAAGAGACATTTTCTCCCAATTGCAAGTAAAATGGAGTGGAATTTCCTCATAAGGGTTAAAAAATTTCTATTGCAAACAACAAAGGGCAGATTTGGAGGCAAAGTTTGTTGTAGAGAGAGGAGAGAGGCTTTTCTTTTGTTGATCAATGGTGAAGAGGTTTCCAAATGGAACCTCTGAATCAAATTTAGGGCTTCTTTTGTATCCTTCTATTCTTCTGTTTCTTCTAATTCTTCTCTCATTGTAAAGGGATTTTGAGGTTTTGTATGGGGCTGGGTAGATAGAGAAATGCCAAGTTCTAAGTCATATTTTGAGTCTATAAGCTATAATTGCTGATTTCATGAGTAAATATCAGCGAGTTTATGCAAATAAATCATGGAATTTTTTGCACATTCATGAATATCTTCAAATTGTCTCCAAACTTGTATAGTTTAATCATATGAATTCAATAATACAAAGTATGTTTGAGTTTGTCATCTCAATCTCATGAAATTTTTTTGTCTGTTCATTGTTCTATTTCAATGAAATGGTTAAAATTCTTTGAGCATATGATTGTGATTAAAGTGTACAGTTTGGATTTGGTAAGAAAAATTTGAGTGATAACAGGAGAGGATTTGTTAATGTAAGATATTAACAGTTGATGCAAAGCATTAACAATTTAAATCCATTGGTTGAGTTTAATTTGCTGATGAATTCATCTTATGTGTTTGACTCCATGGCCCAAAATTAGGCACTGATTTATCTTGTAGCTTAGTGCATCACAAAAACATTTTATAAATAAAAATCATTTTCAATCCTTGTTGTTTGGTTGTGGTTTAATTTTTTTCTTCACAATTGTTGAGTTAGTATTGATTATACCAAGAGTTTAGCCAAATTTGAGGTTGTCAATGATCTCTTTAGTGTATTTGTATTGGGAATTATCTGCTATAAAAAGCAATGTCAGTGTGTATGAGTGAATTAAGTCTTGGGTATTGTATAGGTTGACCCACCTTGGTCCTGTAGAACCAAAAGTGTAGGAGATTTCATTCTTTGACTGAATCTTGTCAGTTGGCAAAATCCTCCATTGAATCTAATCATTAGAAAGTGGCTAGTCTATAGGATTCATTGGTTTGGCTCGATTTGGAGCACCAACATAATGGTGAATCTGCTAGGGATAATTCTAAATTTCCAGTTGCACGCTGTTTAGAAGCAGAGTCATATCATTTTCATTGAGTCATATTAGTGTTTTCCATTCTACATTTATTTCTAATATTGAAGGATTTCAAGCCTAGAGGAATAATTGTTGCGGTGAACCTAATTAGTTTATTATTTGTGGTGCTCTGTTGGTGGAAGGAGCTCAGAAAGAACTTTACATGTGAAAGAAATTCTTGTTGTTTGAAGTTCAGTCCTCTAAGAAGAGAGGTGGTGACTCTGTTAGAAGAACTTATTGAAGAGGTGAATACAGTTCCAAATCTGTGAATATTTCCAATTAGAAGAACAATTTGCAGTAGTTGCAAGTTTCCAAGTATTCTTCACATATTTGAACATCTTAGAAAGAAATTTTGGTTCCCTATTGGTGGCGACGGGGATATTCAGTTTGGATGGCGCTGAATGTAATTATGGTCCAGTGAAATAAAGGTATTATCGAGCCAGCGGGTACAAATGCCGGACCAGGCTGCATTTCGCTCGGGGTTTCCATCGGCGCTACTCGGCCTCGCTGTTTGGCGATCACGCTTATCAGCAATTTCCGCCATTCGCTGGCTGGGTGAACTGGATCGCGGTACTGAAATTAACCAATATTGTAGGGCAATAATGGTGGCGGAAACGCATGCGGATAACAAAACGGGTTTTAGAGAACCTCAAGCACCAAAATCTGTTCACCGGTTCGACTGGATTCTTCCGTGTTCAATAATTCAGTGCGACACAAGGGTATCGCGGATCGAACGGTGGATTGAGCGTCTCAACCAAAAGCGTTATCATATTTTTTAGTCAAAACATCGTCGCATTCTATGCTTTACATACTATAGGATTAAAAAAAATAAAAATTAAATTTCATGAATTTTGACCAGGATTAAAGATTGGTCGGAAAAGGCGAGTTTTATATTTTCTAAAAGTTGTAATAAAAAATTCATAATTAATTATTTGCCAGGAAATAAATTACAAAAATATGCATCACATCAGGACACAGGTCACTCTACTTATATATATAAAGTCTTACAAAAAAATATCATTTTATTATGGTTAGGGTGGTGAAGGTACCTACTTCTTATTTTTCCACTGAAATTTAAGTACCTCTTTTGCATTGAAATTTCAAATTTTCACCAAATATAGATTTATTTATTTTTAAATAAACCTAGTATTTTAGAAACTAGATTCAATTTTCTATAAATTCTATTCTTACATATTTTTGAAATAATATAGATAACTTATTCAAATATTTATGTCAAGTTGCCTAACACTGATTTTTCTGAATTTTTTGCCACTTAAGGGCTTGTTTGGCATACCATGATCCTGCACATGTTTTGGTCATGATTGTCATTATGCATAATTTGTGAGCCTTAATTTTCATATATCCATGAATTATCAAGGTAAAGTAGCCATACCGGTGAACACCTTGATTCAGATTGTTAAGAAGTTTCAAAAGTATAATAATCTTCAAGCATCTAATACCCCAAAGTGTAAGAACCAAAGAGTTAATAAGCCTAGGTTTAGTCTAGAATGGAATGATATATTTGAAAGAAGGCTTAAAGAGATGGATGAAAGACACCAACAATTTCAACAAGTCTGGTTAAGAGACCATTAAATTGTGTCTACTTGTCAAATTAGTGCACCTTTTTTCAATTCCTTTAACCCATTGTATTCTCAATTAGATTTGTCTTGGGTTGATTATAAAATTGAAAGTATGTCAGCCCAAGTCTATAAAGGGATGCCTAGATTTAATGGATATAATATTTGTGAAGGAGATGCACATGTTAAAAAATTTTCCAGCTTCATGGAGAAACATTGATTTGGATACCAGGATATGTGGATGGGATTATTTGTCAGATCCCTTGAAGCAAGAGCTCGAGATTGGTATCTAAGTTTTCCTGAGAAGTCATTTCCTTGTTGGGATGAACTAGTGAATGCTTATAGAAAAGAATTTGCAAGAGATCCCTCTGACCTTGTCATGAGGTTAAATCAGATCAAGAAACAATATGAAGAGTCAAGTGTTGATTTTAGTCATATATTTTCTACTGCCCTATCACTAATCCTAGAAAATTTTAGTCATTGATAAAAGATTTTGAAATACCAAGTATGCAAATTGCTTATGTAGTCTTGGATAATTTGGAGAAACAAAGGAATGAATATGTGCAAAGTTTGTTGTCTTCACTTTTGGGAAAACATGCTAATGAAATCAGCAGCTATGTGAATGAAAATGGTAAGAGCTCTTCAAATAAATGCACACTTGAGAAGGTAGAAGATAAGAAGAATGCATCATCAAGTGATGAGAAAGTTTTCATTGAACAACTTACAAGAGAAATGTACCGAACTGAAAATCAGCAGTTGAGTCTTCTGAGCCAAGAACGTGATGAAGAATATCAATTGGATTTACTCTTTGAAGAAGAGATATGTGATCAGCAATGTGATGATACACTTGTTCATGTCAAGTCTACATGTGTCAAATGTAGCTTTGATGCAAGTCTCCATGATGGGACAAATGAGCTTGCTAATTTGGGGAATACTCTTGAGGACATCAGTGAATCAGATGTAAGTGATGAAGAATGCAATGAATTTTAGTTTGAAAGACAATCCAAAAGTAGCTACAATGAGGAAACCATTGATGGTTTTCAGTTTGAAAATGAATATTTTTGTGTCTACCCTCAAGAGGATGAAAATGACAAGCTCAATGAAGACACCCAGCTCAATGTTGATATGCAAGATGATGTGGATTGTTGTTATGATAGTCTAGAAACAAACAATAATGAACAAGTGGATAGCCTATTCACTATGATTGGTTGTGACCATGCTTCTAACAAGGTTGTTAGTAATCCAATTTCTTATGATTGGGGAAATCCAATGTATGATCAGCCCATTGAGATTTCATACTTTGAAGATGATTATATCTTGGGTTATCCTAATGCATTCAATTTCAGTAAGAGTAAAGAAGAGGAAGTGGTTGAAATGATGAATCAGAATAGTGATCTATTGAGTTGTAAACAAATCTCATATTTATTTACCACAGAATATCAAAGATATGCACATGAAGATGACTCTCATTTATTGTGTGTTCCTAATATTGACTTTGATAGTAATGATGATCTTCAAGATCCAAGGTATGATGCATGTGTCTTTGATCTTCCTTCTAGTTATGAATCATCTAATCATGATGATGATAATGAGGATGAAGACAAACAGTTGTTTGATGGTAATGATGCATTGTATGATGAGTATGATAGTGTGCATGCTGATGCAAACTCAATAATATGTTTTGATGAGTTTGAAGCAATAGATAACCTTGAGGATTGTATGTCTAATGAGCCAAGTTTTGAAGATTGTAATGCATATTTAGACAAGTCTTTGTTTGTTGACTTGAATGAGCCTAGGCATGAGTCTTTTCACATGGATGTTGATATTGATTTCAATGATAAATAAAATTATGCTTCTGAACCAGAATTGCTTGTTGTTGAGCAAGCTTGTGATACCAAAAGTGTTGATACCTTATGTTAAGAAGATGACAAGATGACTACAGATGATGATGAGTCAGAAATCTCTGATGACTCTCAATACCAACATGATGAAGAATAGTTACAGAGTGTGCTTATGCATGAGTGTATCTCTTTGAATACACTTGGAGATAGTTTGCATGATGAGCCAGATCTTCTGGTAAGATCTTGTGATGATTTAAATTTTGATATGCAAAATAGTAATCAGATTGAACCTGATTGTTCCACCCATATGGCAAAATGTGAGTGCTACTTTTGTCAGCTGGAAGAAGTTTTCATAGAATGTGGCAATGTGCAAGACATTGAAGGAAGTTTTATTTAGCTTAGGAAGGGTTTATATGATGAATATGACCAGTTGTTGCCACATGATAATCAAAATTTTGAAAGTATGCTTGACTTTCAAATGCATAGTGATGGTGAACATGTTGATAATGTTGTGTGTGATTTCCTGTTAGGAGGTACCAACATGTTCAATCAGGAAGAGAGTTGTGATCAAGCTATGCTTTCATATGGTCTTGATCACCATTTTAAAATGTTGTCACTTGATATAAAATTAGAAGATGCAAAGGTTGAAAATGATGTGGCATATTTGATTTGGTTGCCACTTGATGGAAAAGCCAAATAGAGAGCAAGTTTCATCTTGCACACATGCAACCTAATACTTGTGTTTGCACAAGTGCAATCACTCAAGTTGTGGTTTGAAAAAGGCAAGCATGAGTTAAGGGAGATCAAATCTTTTTACATAATTGTGTTTGACATAGGTAAATGTTGATTTCCCTTTTCATTTGGTGGCTTGGGGTCACCAGATAAAGTTGAAAAAGAAGAGTGAATAAAGAAGTAGTTTGAGGACACCTGATGGACTCAGTTTTTTGGTCTACTCCCCAAAGACCTAGATTCTTGCTATGCCTGTAGGGGGCATACATCCCTAGTCGGAGCCACTGTTGGCACTCTCAAATTTTGCAAATTTGAAGTTCCCATTTCAAAAATTTTCCTCTACACTCTTAGGAGTGCACTTGATGAATCTGCCTGAATAACATACTTTTGAGGGTCATAATTTGATGTCTGATGATTTTTGTGCAAAACCCCTTTGCACACCCACTCATGTGTCATATGTGAATGTGCATGTCAATTTTTAGCTTCCCATAATGAGTTTTTCCAAGGTTTCAAAAAGTGAAGTTGGAGGGTTTTTGCACTGTTTAGCTATTTGCAAACTTTCAGTTTTACAAAGTAGCCTCCCGTTTGAGTTTGCATTTTGTAACCAGATGATTTTCATGCTAAAATGAATGTTGTTTTATAGTATCCATGCCAAAATGAACTCACATGTCAGGTTTCAAAGCCTCGTGATTTTATTTTCTATATTTAGCAGATCAAAACCAAATGTAATTTCTCTAGTTTTGCATCTGCATTTCTAGAAACCTCTCTGAGAGGTCAATTTTGATCTTGAATATATTTTGATGGGAAATGATTCAAGCCAAGCAATTTTGCACACATTTTCTCTATACCGAAGTGATCTATTGTGTCCAGTGGTAGTTCACCAAGAGTTGATTTGGTATTTTTCCGACGAGGTGATTTCATCAATTTCGATTGGTTCAGAACAGTTGTTTGTTGCTTAAAGTTCAAGTAAGCAACTTTGACAGTTAATAACTTTTTCCTCATGATTTATTTTTATAAGACATCTTTTGCATTGTATTCTATGGACCAATATCTATATTCTTGCAAGTTTTTATGGCTCTAGGAGGTCGTTTGACGAGTTTTCAAAGCCAATTCTAGAGCCTACATGGCCAGTTTTGCACATTTTGCAAACATGTCAGAAAATGAGTTTTAGTGAAAACCCAATTTGTCTTTTCATTCCAAAAGCATTCAAAAGGTGATGACAGGTCAATTGAGCATAAAAGCTATTTTCAAACGAATTTTTTTTAGCCAAGCCCAGATGGGGACCCGACATGCTTTGCACCATTGTGAAATTATTTTCCTTCAAGATTTGAAATGCAAAGTGAGATCCATATTTCAAATATGGAATTGAAATTATGAGATAATGAGGTCAATACAGGAGATATGCACTCATAGTGCTAATCTAGTGCCAAATATTCCAATGTTGAAATGAAGTTGAAAGAGAAGGATGTGAAATAGTTTAACTTGCTACAGAATTGCATGAAGATTCTTGCATTAAAGAAGCTCGATGGGATACTTGTCATTGCAAATGATGGCACTAGCATAATGCAAAATGTATTTGTTGAAAATTCCCCAGAAAGAAGGAAACACATAGACAGAGCATTGGATGAGGGTTTTGAAATCCATCAAGGCATAAGGGATAAATGATGTGCCTGTTTCCAAACTAAGAGGGCAGTAAAATGTATTTATTGACCAGGCCTTAGAAACTTCAAAGAAAACCAGCTTGTTTTCCCACGCATGGCCAAGAGGGAACTTAAAAAAATTAATTACTCAACCATCAAAGTGGAAGGGATTTCAAGGCAACATTGGAGAGGGGAGGTGCACAGAGATGCAAAGTATACACCAAATTTAAGTTTGAAAACTCATGTAGCCAACACAATATGGAAAAGCTCAAACTACTAGAGGGGCGTAGTGTGCAATATAAATACATGAAAATTGTTTCAAAGGATACATTGAATAAATCAACACAACTAAAGAGGAATGAAGAGAAACCTTGGCACAACTTGAAGGTGAGGGCACCACTGTTTGAACAAAGGGTGGGAGCATGGAATTATCTTAAAAGCAAATCCCAGAAGAAAAAAATAGAAAAGGAATGCTATATTCCGCAGTTGTTGTGCATATGCCATAATAAATTTGTTGAGAAGGCTTTATAAATTTTCAAGGCATGCAAGAAATGCAGGACGCCATTGATTCAAGAACCAAACCAACAACAAGTAAATAAAATGTATTTGTTGAAGAAGCCCTAGAAGCTTCTAAAAAGGGCACATCGAATGAGAGATATGCACATTTATTGAAGCGTGCATGGAGGGCTCAGAGGCTGTAAAACAAAGCAGCACAACTCACGCCTAAAGTGAATATTTTGAAAGTCTAAAGAAACTCTAGGCAAACACTTTTGACAGGGATGTTGAAAGGGTTTTGAATACCTTCAATCAAATGAAACACATTTGTAAGAAACACATTTTCACATCTAGGTGTGGTCTGAAGGGGAAATGGACATTCAACAAGGTGCAGAGGAAGATTCTAAGGGCTATGATAGGAAAATTTTAGCAACTGCAATGAGGAAGAAGAATTTTCATCACTGCGATGACAAGAGAAGAATGCTTGAGCAAGCAAAAATAGAGAAACTAGGGAAAAAAAAGAAAAGAAATGAGATCTACGGTGGAGATTAGAGGGGTGAAAATCTAGCTAGATCTCAGCCGTTGCTCGCTGGATCACTCACAAAAGGTGTTCATTCTTTAATTCTCCCATGATTAGCAAGATTGTGACACATGTAAAGTTGGCCCGTTAATAAAATAAAGCACGAGATGGTGCGAGGCTTTCATTTTCTTTTTTCAAAAGAAAAACGTTTATAACTTTAAATATTGCCTGAGATAAATGTTTGGAAAGGGAAAATATTTAATGAGCTTGGCCCATCAACAAGCTAAAGTGTGGGGATTTTATTAGGCAGGCTTTTTAAATATAAAGTGAAGTCTTTAAAAAGATAAAGTGCTCTGTGAATAAAAGAGGTAAAATATTTTAAAAGATGAAATACATGCACAGGTAAAGGCTTTCACTTTTAAGGTGAAATAAAAAATATATTTTTGGGAAAATATTCCAATGAATTTGTAGAAACACGGGGTAAAATGATTTTCCTGATAAAATGCAACATGAAAATGTGCAAACATAGGTGAATGATTTGCAACCAGTGATTCATTAAAAGCAAATATTTTAAAAGGTGCAAAAGAAGACTTTTACTTTGCTAAAGTAAAATAATGTTCAGTAAACAAAACTAAAGAGCAGAAAATGAAATTTCATGGGGAAGAGATATTTTCTCCTAGCTATAGGTAAAATGGAGTGGAATTTCCTCACAAGGTTAAAAAAAGTTCTATTGCAAACAACAAAGGGAAGATTTGGAGGAAAAGTCTGTTGCAGAGAGAGGAAAGAGGATTTTATTTTGTTGATCAACGGTGAAGAGGTTTCCAGATGGCATCTCCAGATCAGCTTTAGGGCTTCTTCTGGATCCTTCTATTCTTTTATTTCTTCTAATTCTTCTCTCATTGTAAAGGGATTATGAGGTTTTGTATGGGGCTGGGTAGATAGAGAAATGTCAAGATCTAAGTCATATTTTGAGTCTGTAGGCTATAATTGTTGATTTCATGAGTAAATATCAGCCAGTTTATGCAAATAAATCATGGAAGTGTTTGCACATTCATGAATATCTTCAAATTTTCTCCAAACTTGTATAGTTTAATCATATGAAGTCAATAATACAAAGTATCTTTGAGTTTTTCATCTCAATTTCATGATTGTTTTGTCTGTTCATTTTTTTATTTCAATGAAATGGTTAAAATGCTTTGAGCAAATGATTGTGATTGAAGTGTGCAGGTTGAATTTGGTAAGCAGAATTTGAGTGATAACAGGAGAGGATTCGTTAATGTAAGACATTAGCAGTTGATGCAAAGCATTAACAATTTAAATCCACTAGTTGAGTTTAATTTGCAGATGAATTCATATTATGTGTTTGACTCCATGGCCCAGAATTAGGCATTGATTTATCTTGCATCTTAGTGCATCTCAGAAACATTTTATAAATCAAAATTATTTTAAATCCTTGTTGTTTGGTTGTGGTTTAATGTTCTGCTTCCCAATTGTTGAGTTAGTATTGATTATACCAAGAGCTTAGCCAGATTTGAGGTTGGAAATGCTCTCTTTAGTGTATTTGTATTGGGAATTATCTACTATAAAAAGCAATGTCAGTGTGTATGAGTGAATTAATTCTTGGGCATTGTATAGGTTGACCCACCTTGGTCCTACAGAGCCAGAACTGTAGGATATTTTAGTCTTTGACTGAATCTTGTCAGTTGGCCAAATCCCCCATTGAATCTGATCATTAGAAAGTGGCTAGTCTATAGGATTCATTGGTCTAGTTCAATTTGGATCACCAATAGGTTCGTAGAGTATTCATTCATAGAAGATGGTATGGTTTTGTTCTTCTTGTACATATCAAGCTTGGAATTATTTTGAGTCAAAGGAGTGGGTTGTTGAATAGTACTTATGAAGTCTAAGCCAACTTGAGACATATCAACTCTCAACGACACTAGAAACCACATAGATATAATCATTGGTTGAATTTGATCACATATCCAATCTAGTTCAAACAAGTAATATATCTACTTACATAGTTTATAAAATTCTTAATTTTATCTTACTTTGTAGTATTTTTTAATGCTGACTAAATTCACCTTGTTGGATGCACATATTAATGTAGGGAATGTTTAGGTAGTTATTGTAGATGAAGACAATGAAGATGGAACATATTATTACTTGTGTCATTGTGTTCGAGGTGAAAAAGGAATTAGAGGCCCTAGTTATATATGGAGAAAACATCAAATTCCATACAAGATCAGTAGTTGTTACTAGAACATGGCTTAGAAGATACCTAATTAAGAAGTTTGATGTCTAGCTAATTGAAAACTATGACACACATCGAAAGATTCTTCATTACTCAAACCTTTTTGTGGTAGTCAATATTCATTTTGATGAAATGTGAGATTAGAAAATTGAACAAGAACTTGTGGAAGGTTCCTGATTTTGATCATGATCCAATACTTAACACAGTAAAGATTAGAGAAGACCCAAATGGTTCCTTGGATTGATTGTAAATGAAAAAATTGTTAAAGTCAAGCTGATTTTTAAATATGTACATTGGATTTGTAAAGTCATGTTAATTTATAAATATACACATTATATTTGTACAATAATAGTATTGATCACTTTATTTTGGTTATTGAAATATGAATCATAAAATATGGACCTCCTTGAGCATATTGATTTTTATGTATTGTATTAAATGCAACTACTTGTGCTTCCTTGTATTTCTTATTTGTACTTGTATTTATTACTTGTATTACAACCTTATCTTATTAACCATTCATGCCTACATCTTGTTTCTCATGATCCTTTATTGTTATAAATGTACACTCCACTAAACTCTACAACCTTATCTTAATAATCAATCATGAATACATCTAGTTTCTTACAGCTCTTTATTGTCATAAATTCACACTCAACTAAAGTATACAACCTTCTCTTATACATCTATCATCATTATTCTAGCCTATGTTCCATCTTCTTCATGCTTAATCCACACATTTTATAGTCCAATTTTCATCCTTTATACCAACCAATTGGTATAGGAATTAACAATCAATTGCATGTTCTATGTTCAGGATATTATGACTTTCATATCAATCCTATTTTATTTAAATAAGATTTGAAACACTATATTAACATTGCAAGTATTTTGGGTTCTTTTGGAGTGTTTTTGATGATGATTAGCTTGCCAATTTATGTTGTAATTATGTAAATTAGATCTGAAATACTATATTAGTTGGTGGAACACAAGATTGTAGGGTTACAGTAGTGTAAAATAAGGTACAACTATTGTACACCAATATTCCTAAACCCCTCTATCTAATAATTATACACATCACATCTCTATTTAGGAGGTTGATGAATTTTTATGTCAAATATAGGATTTGATTAATTAGAATAAGGTAAAGCCAGACTCTTCATGTTATGGTATCATTGTATTTTTACTATAGAAATATCTTACATGGTACCTCAACATTTAATATTGCATTCTTAATAAAATCATAAAGAAAAACTAATATATGCATTTAACAAGATGTCAAAAGATCATGTGAAGCACATTTCCCACATAATATATTCTTATCTCAACATAAGTTATAATATAAAATTAACAATCATAAATTCAACATAATACAAATATACTATCTAGTATACATCATTGATAATTTTTAAGAATCCACAAAGATCTAGAGAAAATCAAGGTGATTCAAGATTGGTTGACTCTTCATCATCACTAATTTGTATATTTATTGAACTCACAAACTTGTATTATATTTTTGTCCTTATATTCTTGCACATTACTTGGATACTAATTCAAACTATGCATTTCAAGGTAGAATTTGTTTGGATATATTACATAATGAATCATGATATCAATTTTATTCTCAAAATCCTCTTCCTAATAATCCATTGTATCACAAATATTTTTAGGATAATGATGAAGTTTAATATCAAATAAAGGTTTTTTATTGTTAGAACAAGCTCAAGGCTAGCTCTTCATGTGGTGGTATCATATGCTTTTCACTAAATTAAAATGACACATGATATCTTACAATATAGTAGTGCATGATACTCAAGATCATAAAAAATAACCAATATCCTATTGAATGAAATTATGATCTTTTGTGTTAGGTCTATGGTGCATCAAAGGATGGATAATTGAACAAATGAATGCTTCATTAAACATTCAAATATTTTTCATAAAAATAGGTTCATTATAATGGTCATTGGTTCATTAGGAGAGCAATAGGTTCATTAGGATAGCCATAGGTTCATTAGAGCAATCTTTAATTCATTTTGAATTTCTCTTAAGAACCCTAAGTGCCAAAAAGTGGCAAACTTCGGTGAACTATTTCTCAAAAACCATGGCACCTAAATTTTTTTTTCTAAAGGTATAGTGTCATGTAGGGTTCCTCCACAATAACATCTCTCAATTTTTATTATCTCATATCCACTTGACTATGGAAACAATTTATCAAATGTTGCAAAAAGCGTCAAATGTGTTTGGTAAAAATTTGTTAAGAGCCATACTTTTTGTTATGTTTATCATGTGGCCAAAATAATAGTTCCAACATATCTAGGTGGATAGGTTTATGTTAGGAAAGGTCAATTTTTGCACCCCAACACGTCATATTGTTCTAGGCTACATTATAGTAGTCCTTTCTCTTAAAAGACCTAAGTGCCAAAAAGTAGTGAACTTTGATAAGAAATTTATTGGAAACCATGACACTTAGAAACATTATGGGGTATGTGCAGGATCATGATGGGCCAAAAAGTGGCAATATGATGGGTATGTGGTTGATGACTTTTTTTACCCAAAATTGATGAAACGAAAAGGGTTTTTAAAGGAGATTCTCAACTTTCCACCAATATAAATTATGCTTTACTTTGAATTAAACAAGTAATTATTATTCATTTTCTATTTGAATTACAACTAAAGTCCTGATTGATAGGCTGATTGAAAAACATCTATAGCTTTCAAATAGTATAACATTTTTTGAATTAAAACATGCATCACATTCTATGCTTCACACACTATAGGATTAAAAAAAGAAAAAATGAATTTCATGAAGTTTTGACCAAGTTAAGGTGGTTAGACATACGGTTTTTTATATTTTTTAAAAGTTGTAATAAAAAATTCATAATTAATTATTTACTTGGAAAAAAATTACAAAAAAATATGCATCACATTGGGACATGAGTCCTCTACTTATATCTAAAATATTATAAAAAAATATTATCATTTTATTGTGGTTAGGGTGGTCAGAAAGACACCTACTTATTTTCCACTGAAATTTAAGTGCTACTACATTGAAATTTCAAATTCTCACCAAATAGATTTTTTTTTAAACAAACCTAGTAGTTTAGAAACTACATTAAATTTTCTATAGATTCTATTCTTACATATTTTTGAAATAATATAGGTAAATTATTCAAATTTTTACATCAAGTTGCCTAACTCTATTTTTCTAAATTTTTGCCACTTAAGGGCCTATTTTTTCCATGATGATCCTACACATACCCTATGTCTAAAGATATAGGGTCATTTAGCATCCCTCTCTAATAATTTCTCTTAGTTTTTATATCTCCAGTCCATTTGGCTGTGGTGACAATGTTTTAAATGTTGTAAAAAGTGTAAGTTGCATTGAAGAGATAGTTGCAAGGTAGCCGATTTTTTGTCCTATACATTATGTGGCCAAACTGACTATTCCAACACATATGGGTAGGTGGGTTTATGTTAGGCAAGGTCCTGTTTCACACTCCAACATATTGAATCATTCCAAGCTACATTGTACTCATGCTTTCTACTAAGACGATGATAGCCACACCGCCCAAAACCCATAAAAATCACAACAAATACCGACGCAGAAGATGCGAGACGAATAAATGACTCACTTTCAATTAATTTTAGAAAATGAAATTATAGATTCAAATATTACATGCTACAACCTCATGGGCTTGATTCATTATAACAAAATCAACTCTAAAAACAAAATTATTATTTGGAGCCACAATCTGCACTATGGAGCCACCTTCTACAACCCCCACTTAACCCTTTTTATTTTCCCTAAGCACCTTAGAATGTTCTAGAAGTTCAAATTTCCCCTTTTGTTTGGTGCCAAAAGTACCACCGTTTGATTTCCTGGCCTAGGTAGGGAATTTTTTAATGAAATTCACCTTTAGAGGACCAACTTTGTAGGGCCATAACTTTTGATCCGGGTGTCTAATTTTCTATTATTGCATATTGTTGGAAATTCTCTTGATGATCTCTACAACATGAACCAACAGGTTGGTTCGGCCACTTTTTGAGCTGTTTTGGGGCCTCTAAAGTTTTATATCTAAATTTGAAGTTGCATTGGAGAAATTTTGGGGATGGAAACCTTAATTTCTCTCAAACTATGTAGGTATTGAGGTGATTCTTTTCACACCGAAATGTTTTTTGTTTGCTCCTTGGGGTAAATTTTCACGTCCATACAGCCCATTTAGGCTGACTTACTAAAAATAGTAAGTGCTCATTTTTTTCTATTTTGATGCCTGACTATCTTACACCCATTAAGTGCCATCATGGGAATCAAAACAACTAAAGAAAATAAAGAAAACAAAATTTTTGGGTAATGCGAGATTGCCCTACACTAGTGGATGCTCTTGCATGATAAGAGACCTAAGTGCCAAAAAGTGGAAAAATTTGATGATGAATTTCTCATAAACCATGGACTTAGAAACATTTCATCTGAATATGTAAGGTCATGAAGGGTCTCTCTCCAATAAAATCTCTTAATTTTTATATCTCCAATCAATTTTGTTGTGGTGACAAGTTTTCTTAGGTTGAAAAACTTGTCAAATGCATTGAAGAGAAAGTTGTCAAGAAGCATAATTTATGTTATGTTCATTGTGCAGCCAAACTAATAGTTCCAACACATATAGGTGGTTATTTTTATGCTATGAAAGGTCTTTTTTCATGCCCCAACATGCCAAATTGTTCCAAGATACATTGTACCAACACTTTCTCTTAAGAGACCTAAGTCCCAAAAGGTGGAAAATTTCAAATGATGAGTTATTTCTTAGAAAACATGGCACTTAGAAAAATTATTTTTGAAGGTAAAAGGTCATGTATGGTCCCTCTCCAATAAACTCTCTTAGTCTTTTATATCTCCAAATTATCAAATGCATTGAAGAGAAAGTTGTCAAAAGGCATAATTTATGTTTTATTCATTGTGTATCCAAAATGAAAATTCCAAGATTTCTAGTTGGGTGGTTTTATTCTATGGAATGTCTTATTTTGCACCTAATCATGCCTGATCGTTTCATGCTACATTGTACCAATGCTTTCTCTTAAGAGACCTAAGTGCCAAAAAGTGGAAATTTTTGATGAGTTATTTCTCAAAAATAGAAGTTCTTAGAAACATTCCATTTAAAGGTATGAGTTCATGTAGGGTCCATATTCAATAATATCTCTCATTTTTCTATATATCCAATCCATTTGGTTGTGGTCACAAAATTTCACATGTTGAAGAAATTATCAGATGCATTGAAGAGAATGTTTTCAAGAGGCATAATTTTTGTTTTGTTTGTCACGCAGCCAAATAAACAATCCCAAAACATCTAGATGGGTGTTTTGATATTAGGAAAGGTATTTTTTCACACCCCAACACACCAAATCATTCCCGACTACATTGTACTAATGCTTTCTCTTAAGAGCCTTAAGTACCAAAAAGTGGCAAACTTTGATGAGTTGTTTTTCAGAAACTGTAGCACTTAGAAACATTTCATCTAAAGGTATAGGATCATGTAGTGTCCCTCTACAATAAATACTCTTATTTTTTCTTATATCCAAGCCATTTCACCATGGTGACAATTTTTTAGATGCTACAAAAAGTGTTAGTTGCATTGAAGAGAAAGTTGCAAAGTATCCTAATTTTTGTTTTGTTCATCATGTATCCAAAATTAAAGTTCCAACATGTTTGTGTGGGTGGGTTTATGGTAGGAAAGTTCCTATTTTTCACCCCAACATGCTGGATGTTTCCAGGCTACATTGTTCTAATGCTTTCTCTTTAGAGCCACAAGTGCCAAAAAGTGGTGAACTTTAACAAGCTATTTCTCATGGCATGTAGAAACATTTTTTCTAAATGTATAGGGTAATGTAGGGTCCCTCTACAATAAAATCTATCATTTTTTCATATATCTAAGAAATTTCACCATGGTGACAATGTTTTAGATGTTGCAAAAAGTGTCAATTACATTGAACATAAAGTTGCAAGGTAGCCTAACTTTTGTTTTGTTCATTTTGTAACGAAGCTGACAATTCCAACATGTCTGTGTCAGTGGGTTTATGTAATGAAATGTCCTAATTCACACCCTATCATGTTGGATGGTTCCAATCTACATTGTGTCAGTGATTTCTCTTAAGAGCCTTAAGTGCCAAAAAGTGGCAAACTTTGATGAGTTATTTTTTTTGAAACTATGGCACTTAGAAACATTATGTATGAAGGTATAGGATTATGTAGTGTCCCTCTATAATAATATCTCTTATTTTTTCATATACCCAAGTCGTTCCACCATGGAAAAAATGTTTCATATGTTGCAAAAAGTGTTAGTTGTATTTAGTAAAAAATTATCGAGATACATTATTTAAATTCATCTGATGGGGTAAACGGATAATTCCAACACATTGGGGTGGCTACAAAATAGATCCACTTTAGGGTTTTTTGTCAACATAGGTCTCTTTATACTCTTATGAGTGAATGATCTACACCAAATAACTAGTCTCCTCCATGGATTAAATTCAATGTAGTCATAAACATTTTGGTCAATGTAGGAATATATTTTTTTGATGCGAAAGAAAGTGCGAGCATGAAGAATAGCTCTATAAATGTGAGGTAGTGATTGTTCAACTAGAGGATAAGGGTCCATACTATAAATAAGTTACATCATTTAATCAAATAGGAAATGCTAGGTTGGTCAAATGATAACATTGATAGAGGATCAAGTGTTAAAGTATGGTACTTGAATATAGACACTATTAGTTTATCATTATCTAGTCCTAACAAGTATGCAACCATACTACAATCCAAATGGAAAAGTCATTCTTATTTTATTATTCAATTAACTTATTATAATGCAAATATGGATAAAATTATTCATTTATTTAAATAATCATTTATAATGGAAATATGGACAACATCGATAAAAAATATATCTATTAACCAAATAGCCATATAGGCATACATCAATATATGTCAATATAAATATAAAATGTATACAAAAAATTCATATAGGGTTAGAAGAATACCATATGGGAAAACAATGTCATATATATGTAATAAAAAATATTTGTTCAAAAATGCCACATAGACATACAACAAAGGACCCTAATACCTAGGAATTTCCCCTCCAGGTGAAGGAAATAGATCATTAGTGTCCTTTGATTGTTGAGGGAATGGATATGCATATGATCATGGTATCATTCAAATTCATTTAATCAAATTCGTGTTTAAAGATTCTTGGAGCCCCACCTATTACAATAAAAAGTGTAGAAATTAATATATAAAAATTACATTATAAAATGAAATATAACAAAATAATCACTTACCACATACAAATAACCACCCTAGTCATCCACAACAATGACACGCTCACGCTTTGGCATTGTGAAACCTTATGGCAACCATCTAGATAGAAAATAAACTATAAATGAATATCATTTTATTTTTCATTAATAGACAAATAAAATAATGAATATAATGTGAACTTTACTAATCTACCTCATACCTCTTTGAAAGGAATTGAACTCACTACTATTGTAGGAAAAACATGCTCCACTATCCTATCAATATCAGGACGAGTGTCTACTTGCATCATCTAAAAATGAAAAAAAATATCATTACCAAAACTACAAGAGTGAAAGTTCTCTATATTACTTGATATTGACTTTTTACATAAATATTTAAAGGGTTTAAAACTTCCAACAGTGATAAAGACCCAACTTAATCATTAGAAATTACTTCACATGGAATATCATGGCTAGATTAGAGTTTATATTTTACCATTACATAGTGAATACTTAGTTGAGAATGTGATTTTTTTTTTGTATAATATGATGTTTACTATAGAAATAGAAACACTAAAATATTTTGAACCTAATAGATTTCCATATGAATACCATTTCATTATCACAATTTAAAATTTATGACCAATACAAGATTATATAATATGTATTGTGAGAAGTGGTGTATCTTTTGGGGTAAAATTGTGTGATCATAAACATGAAGTACTATGCACCATGTTTTGATTGAATGAAAACTTCATAATGTATCTTCACTATTTAATGGTGGTTGAGGGTAATGAAAGAGTTTTATGAAATACTTAGCCATAAAATAATTATATAAATTTAACACTATATAATACAATGTACTATTATAAAGGATAAATAAAGTTCATTGGGCTAATGAGGTAAATAAATGTATCAAATTAAACTATATTAAGGAATGAAGAGTTTTGTTAGAAATAAAAGTTAATAGATATAGGATACTTAGCATTATTTAAAGGGATGAATGTTGATTAATGAAGATAGTGAAGTTTAGGTTTCTTAGAATCAAAAGATGTTCTACATAGTCTTGTATGTGGATATAAATAAAAACATCTATTTTGTATTAGTGATATATTAACCTTGCAATAATAAACCTAAATTGTGACTATGAACCTGTTGTATAATGATGTACTTGATCTTTCAAGATCTCTAAAGTATGCATCTGAATTCATTTAAAACTAGATTACTAGATAGTGATATTCTTTATCAAAATCTTAATTCCTATCTATGAATCCATTGGAATTTCAAATACCCTCATAGATAGAAATATTTGACACATAAATGAATATTAAGATCATTTTTACACGATTCGCATGCAAGTAACATGAGTATTATTAGTTTTGTTGCTTGATTTTAGTATTGAATGTAGATGAAAATGAATGTTCAAGTATTGATTACCTTATTCAAGTAGAATTATCAAAATGAGTGAAATGAATGTTCTTTTATACACCTAAATAACATCAAAGTGCAAATATTTATACAAAGTTGGCTTGTGACTATAGTGTATGATGGGCCTAGTTAATTAATTTGTTGGTTTTGATTTTGTATTTAAGTGGATCAAGATCATGAGTGTAATACCCCCATGTTATGTTGCTATACTCTTTGCTACTCTTTGATACTCTTATGTGTTGGTTTGATACTGGTTTGTGATGGTGATTAGTTCACCGACTTGGTTGTGTGTGGATTCATAGTTTAGTTGGTTGTTGCAGTTGACATTATTATGATGATTTATGATACTTTATGTGGTGGTTAGATTATTTGATTATGCTATGGTTTTTCTTTAATATTATATATGTCGATGTTGTGATTCTATGATGCTATGTTTTCTGATGTGGTTGTTAGTGAGTCTTGGTGAAAGGACAGAGTAGCATCATTCGCTTGCAAGTGCCATGCTACCCCGCAATTTCCTTTCACGGTGTGTCTGCAATGGAAATTTACATGTTACTTGACATTTATTTGTATGCAGGAATTGTAGGAATAAAGTCTTGATTCCACCTATTTCAACAAGACAGGGCGAGCATTAAATTAACCCAACGGGTACAATGTTGAAAAAAGGGAGTTGATAAGGAAGTGTCCCCATCCCAAGTCCGTCATCCCATTGTGAGTTTTGTTGTGTCATGATTTAGGTTTTTTCCTTGTCTTTGTATTTTTTGATTGTTGAGTATTTATTTCATTTATAGTTAGTGGTTATTTAATTAATCTTTATTTTATAAGATTAATTAATGTTGTTTTGTTGCTTTGATTAATTGTAAGTTAGTAAAATGTTGAATTTTAAATATATTGTAAATTAAAAGGTTATTTAATTAATTAAAAGTGTAAGTAATTAATTTAAATAAATAATGATGATGATAATTATATATTATCTTTTTCTTGATTTTAAATTAGAAAATCAGAAGAGAATATCTTGTGTGGATAATATCATGAGAAAATAAATTATTTTTAATTAAAATTGTGAGATAAGTGTGTGCTTTTAAAAGCAAGAAAAGAACCAATGAATGGAGAGGATTTTTGAGGAAAAATATGAAGAGCTTTATTTATTATTATTTATTTTTATTGTGAGGGAGTTTTTAGACACAAGGTTTTTTTCTAGTTTTGGTCTGAAAAAGAAAAGAAAAGATAGGTTTTGTTTTGTGCTTCTTGGTGAAAGTTGTTCTGTAAGAAAAGATTAAAAAATATTGATTCAAAAGAGAGTTGAAGGAAGGAAAACTGAGAAGAAACTACAGAGGGGATTCTACTTGCAAAGAGGAAGAAAGCTATTGTGTTTGGATTCTACATC
>VDFB02324555.1:0-57401 GCA_007258455.2 Sequoia sempervirens | reverse complement strand
TCCAATGGCTCCAAACACGCTCTGATACCATGTTAGAATTGGCTATGGATGCCACCCAAGATCTATGGACCAAATGGAAAGCACAAGAAAGAGAGAAATGATATAACAAGAATAAACTCTATTCAATGTCATTAATATGATAATGATTATGATTGATTACAAATGAGAGAGACCTTTTGGTTAAATAGCCAAGGTGAGAACATAGAAGGGCATAAGATTATGACAAGTGTCAGAACCTTATGACATGAGACAACTAGGAAGACTTATCACTCCACCAAAGATGGAGAGATAATCACATGATGTGTCCACAAAAGGTGGAAATGATGAGGTGATGAGATGTCAAGTCCACCAAAAGTGGAAATTCTCCAACAACCTCCTATGTGGACCCTAAGTAAACTTAACTAAGGTGTAATTATGACCTAGGACAAGGTGTAAGACATTTAATTATACCTTATCTTTCACATTTATTTATGTTTTACATTCAACAATCAAAATAAAATGAAAAAACTCATATTATAACTATAAACATTAAAACTTAAAAATAACTAACATATCCCAATATTTAAAAATACAGTGAAATAATTATGAAATAAGATTAAATAAGTAACATATTTTGAAAAAGTAAAATAATTAAATAAATGATAATAAACAAATTAAATTAAAAACTATTGTCACCAATATTCTATAATAACTAACATGTCCCTCAATCTATGCCACCATAACAATGGTGGAAACGTCTACTATTCCAAATGTTACCCCTTCCCAACCATTTGTTTTAGAATGGTTGATATGTGGAAGGAACAAAACTATCACCTCACACGGGCCTTGCACAACCACATTCATGTATTATATCACCTATTAATGAAGCTCATAAATGATGCATCTACACCTATTGTATAGTTGTTAAGGAATTGCATAAAAATGCCGACAAGAAGTAGGAGGGCAAGATCTAGTGGTCCAATGTGAAGGCCCAGAGATAAATAGTTAGAGAGCATGTATTCAATGTGGCACAATGATTTGAACCCCTCACAACAATCACTTCTTCCACAAGCAGGTATACTTACATTTTCAAAGGCTATCACTTACAGAAGTGACATTACTCTTTGCATTGTTGTCATTGATTTCATTGTCTATAGTCAATAGATTGTTGGAGAAAGCCATCTGTAGATTACATAAGAGGAAGTTCAACAAGCGACGTGTATGCCTATTTTAGGTAAAGATGTCTCCCTCTATAGATTCGACCGAGTTGAAATTACATTGCATCTTAACAAGTTTAAAATTGGGGAAAATAATTCGGGATTAATCTCCTCTAAGATTATTTCATATATTCAAATTCCATTGAATGTTAATGTCTGTTAAGTAACCAAGAATGAGAAAATACATGAAAACAAAGCAAGAGAACAAGTAAAAGGATTTTTGTTACCCCTCAAAAATATAGCCCTTGATGAACAAAACCTCAACAAGGGCCTTCTTACATTCCTCAATACATGACTCTCAAGCGTTCCAATGTGCTTCTGAAATGTTCAAGCATACACACCCTCTTCATTCTTCATTCGAAGCTTGCAAGGTTGAATTCCACAAAACACAAGGATGATGGGGAACCCTATTTTGAGGATGAGGTGGAGCTCCTTCAAGCACCAAACCAACTGTACATAATTGTGCAAAAATATGATAGTATGAATAGAGGCTAAGTGAATGGATTCTTCTATTGCTTGAGGCACATTTTCCCAAACTTGGATTGAGTTCTTGTCAAAAAACATCTTGAATCCTTAATTTTTGAGAGATTATGAAAGATGAGGCTAGCGATACTTCACATCTGGTCCTTTGTGGTTAAGAAATACATCATATCCCGTCATGGTGGGAAGAACTAAATAATGTATAGATGATTGATTGATTCCTGCCACATCTGCTCCTCCATGTTTAAGAAACACGCCAATCTTGGTGAGAATCCTTGAAGAATAAGCAAAAGATTGATTGATGGTGAAGCAATGCATCATATACAGTCTTGGAGTGAAGCCATGAGTGATGGACAGAGAATTGAATGTTTCTCATAGCATATGCTCTTCGATGGTTAACATATCTAGTGTTATTGCATAGAGGAGATAGTGGGTGATGAAGGATGGAGATAAGTTCAAATTAGATTGCAGGCGGTGGAGAAATATGATTGTAGGAAATGGAGAAATTTGATTGTAGGCGGTGGAGTAAATGAAAATTTGATGAAGATTGGAAGTCACCTACAAAATTTAAAGCTCACCTCGCCAGATAGATTCAACTTCACATTTCATTGAAACCATTACTAGTTTTGTGGGAAATTTTCGTAGATTGCCTACATGAGATAGGTTTTCGGCACAAAGCTCCTACAATAGAGAGCCTATCAGCTAATTAATCACTAGCACTTGCACCATAAGGGGTGCAAGGGTTATGCCAATAGAAACTTGTATATGTAATTTAACATGTTTGGGAGGCGTATTTAAAAAAAAAATAAAAATTATTATTTTAGAATGAAACAGTCTAACACAAGTGCATAGAGATTCCAAAAAAGAACACTCATTGAAACCATGGCAAGTGACTTACCCTAAACATTCTACAAAAATTGTGTCATGTTGTCAATAATGTCAATGCAAAAAAATGGGCAGAGTTTTGTAGGAATTTTTTTACAAAAACCTATGAATGCAGAAATCTTTAAAATGACATGAACCAAAAACTGGTCTCCTTACACTGCTAAACAAGAAGTGTAAAATATTAGGATTGTAGGGTAGACATAGACAAGACTTCACGCATACAAATAAAATTTGATTTGATTTGAAGATCTCAATATTAAATGCAAATCAAAGTTTGTTTTCAGATGAGAAGCAATATGCAATCTATTTATTTTATGATTCTTAGAAGAAAATCAATCTGTTTGATTTTTACAAATTAAAAATTTATAAATTCACTCATAAAATTTTAACAATCAATTTAAAAAATTACATTTGAATTGTTTATAAAGATAAAAATCAGATTAAAATATGACATTATAAAATTAAAAAAAAAAAATACCATTCATACAATTTATAAAAGAAATTAATAAAAATATTTTTAAAAAATTGTAAGAGATTTGACAAAAATTTCCAGTGCTTTAAGCAACTGCACTTATTTCCCAAGAAAAATGGTAGTAATAAGAGTAAGTCCTTTAAAAATAACCATTTGAATTTTTATTGTGCATTATTTTATCTTCTCTAATTAATTTCTTTACTTTTCTAGCTTTTCCCCTTAATTGATTAAAAATAGAAAAATTGATAGCATTTAAAATCTTTCAAACTCAATTTTAGAATGAAAATAAATAAATAAACATTGGAGAAGGTACTTAATAAAATTAAAAATGATGTTTATTGCTCCAATGCCACTAGGTAGTGCTATCCATAAGTCATGCAGCTATGTGTGCTCTCCACTGTGGGGCCTGGGCTTTACACGGATTCTTGCACCGATATTTGTACTCATTTGTCATGTTGTGGATCATTGAGGTTGAGTCTGCTATCCATGCTCTGAGGGCTTTCTCTATCCATTCCCTAAGGGCTTTCTCACACTAGATTAGTTACTTTTTGGAGTGCCACTAATGGCATTAGGCCACGTAGAACACTAGGAAAATGGGAAAATGGGAAAATGGATGGATTTTTGCATGATAAGTAAAAAAAAAAATACAATGTCCAAATCCTTTACACATTTTGCATGAAACCTGTTGCCCTAGCAACATTCCACATGACCTTTTAAGTGTTTGTTACATTTGTAAAGTATTACAGTAAACAGATAATTTTCTGTAGGCTACAAGGTATATCGATTTTTTAAAAAAATTGGTGGCAACACCTCAAACATATTATTGAGAATGTTTTGACACATAGGATGACATATCAAGACTTATGATTGGCTTGTTCCGTAGCCCAGAATTTCACCATGTTTACCCACTCGATTGTAAGATAACTTGTTGATCATTGAATATCTTTTTTTAGAATAAATTTTGAGTAGAGCATTTCAATCATCAGATGAATGGTGTTCTCCTAAACACTAACCTTTAGTTTGGAAAGTTTGAATGAAAAAGAGCACTGAAGTTCTCAATTGTTGGTTTTCTGGATTGCATTTTTTCAATGTATGGAGAGGATCCAATGTCTGTTTCTTTTGGGGTCTTATAAGAATAAGATAGGGTTAGCATTAGGTTTAATTCGTGTCTACTGCTAGAAGTCTTGGGTTTTTTTTTTTAGTGGCATTTACGGTCTCTTTCTGGTTACCTTTGTGAATAACAAAGTTAGTTTGTTTGGGTGTTTGTGTGAATTTCTTTCCTAAAAGCATTTTGGATGTTGCTAGACCTTTTGTCACCCAAATGTGTTCCAAATCCTTTGAGGCTCATAAATACATTGTTCTTGTAAACATAGGGTTGTTTTGTTTTTTTATAGGTTTCAATATGAGCTACATTGGATTGTGAATGAAGTGGGATTCTTGTAGTTATGCATTTTTTTAGTTTGTTTAAACTCATTAAATCTCCTAGGTTTTTGTTCATAAATTTTTAGTAGAATCCTAAAAGTCCACAATAATCAACGAATCCATAAATTTTGTGTTGCATTTTGGGTGTGCGGCACTACATGTTCTAGGTATGCATACATCCCATTTTCTTCTTCTTAGGCCTAATAGAGAATAAACCGAGTTTTGATTAGTCGTAACCCAAATTGGTTTATGCTAAAATTGCATTCTTGGGTGCATGAATTTTTATTTTTGTTTTAATTTATTGATTCTAGGGGGCTATTCTTCTTGGTTTGGAATATACGTGTAATGGCATCACAAGTCCACACTAATTCTTATACTCATAGGGCATCCAAGCATAACTGGTTATTTTTGCTACCTTATGTTTATGTGGGTGTGGTTGGCTATGCAAATATACAAGTTCTTCATTTGAGGTCTGGTGCCCAAATATACAAGTTTTTGAGGCAGGGCATTTTTGCACCATCCTCTGGTCTTAATCAGAAGCACTCTCCCAGTCCTCTTCTCTCCTTCACAACACTTCCTGAACAAATTATTTCCTCATACCTCTTGCACAATCCCCCACAATAGGAACCCTTGGAGACACCATCACCATTTCACCTTTGAGCCTCATGCCACCCACAAAGCCCAATGCACACAAATCTCTAAACAAGCCTCTATTCACATACCAAGTTGAATTTATATTTATTCTCTAAGACTCTTTTCAGGGTTTGCACTGATTTTTCCTAGGAGCCAGTCAATTCCAAAGGTACCCAAATGAAAAGTTTGAGTTATAAAGGCCAACCAAGTAATGTTTTAGTCTGTGAGAGCAATCTACTAAAAATTTCAATCGTTAAGCCATCTAAGAAATTCGTGTACAATATGAGGGCTTTGTTCACAATATGAATGGAATTTAACAAGGAAAAAAGCCTCAAATCCATTGATTAATGCAAAGGAAAAAATGAAAAGCAATACAAAGATGAATAAGAAATGGGAGAATTCCAGCTATACCGATGCCTTCTTTAGTAGGGAGAACCAAAGAAAGCATAAATCCTTAAAAAATGTGATTTTTGCAATTTTAAAAAAATCCTTAGGCTTGCCAATTTTTTCCCTGATATTTTCAGGACTTTTTGCATATTGTGGATTGGCAAAAAATCATTGAAAATTGTGGATTTTTTTTGCATTAAAATCGTGAAAAAATCTCCAGAAATTGTGTTAATAACTCCCACATTTAAAAACCCCAAATTTGTAATGTTTTCTACTATAAATTAGGGTTGTGATAAGTTAAGGGTGACCACATCAACTCTGTAGTCTACCCTACATACATGTGCAATCTACCCTACATACACGTGCCGACGGGTTCCTTTCTTCTTTGGACTTCAAGATTGCAGTCTTGTCAATATGCCCTAAAATAAAGTAACCACAGTAAAATAAAGCAAGGGATTCTTCATTATTTTGCCTTCATTAATCAAAATAAGCAATTCCATCCATTTTCAATAGTTATGCCTATGTAAGGCAACCTTATAAATTCTTATAGCATTTTCCATTTACCACCTCCATGCTAAGAAAACTTTAGAAGCTAACTTTGATGACTGGAAGTTAGTCAAAACTATGCATTTGAAACCTACACAAAGAATGAGCAGTCTACACCAAATCAATCCAAATTGTAAATAACTTTATCATATCATTTTAAGTTCATTTTCATTGTCTATTTAGATTTTAGGTGATAGGCTTGACTCTATTGTCCTCAGATAAAACATTGATCAATTTTTTCCCAAAGATTTTGAATTCCTCATATGGCCCAAGTTTGTCCCAAGGTCCCAAATTCTTCCAAAGAAAAAACCATTGTGGTACCTATACAAAAATCAATGATCATGCTACTTTGTCTCTCTTTTTCATAAATTAATCATCATTTAAATGTCTAGTCAAATCAGTTATATTCTTCCCCCTACCATAGTCTTCCCCTTGTCAGGTTGTAGGTTGCAAGGTTGCAGGGTTATCATGTTTTGGTCTAGTTTTTTAGCTCTTGCAAAATGTACAAGGTTGTACTATTCCTAAATGAAAAGTGGGGAGGTTCCTCATTGATGATGACTGCAACAATGAAATGAAAGTATGTAAATATCTAATACTAAATCTATAACCTACATAGCCTATAGCCACTTTAATTTACATAGAGAATATTAAAAATAATTGCACTTCATGTTCAAAACTTATAAAATAGCTCTTGAAGGATTTCAATCCCGCACCCATTTTTTATGTCAAGCATGTAGAATATGTCTGTAATTCAAAGACATCATTTTGCAAGCTTGAAATCAGAGACAATCCATTACCTTGAATTCATACTCCATTCTTAAATTGTAAGCTTGCACAACTTCAAAGAGTATCTGCCTAAGATTTTAACCCTTAGAAAATCATTTATTTTATCGCACTTACATTTTCATCCTCCACTTTATTTCATTCATGTCATTTCCTTTTCAAAGCTTTTGGTCACTTATATCATTTATGACTCCTCCATACACTAGCCTTTTACACTTTTCCCAAATGTCATTTCTACAAAGATTTTACATTACAATTGATTCCATATCTCACATATACACTACTCTATTGTATGTGGTGTTCCAACCAATATTTAGTTCACAACCTAAGCAAGGAACAGATGCCTTTAAGCTCAATAAACATAAACTTGATAAACAACATGCAAGCCTTCTACAATTCATGGGTTAAAATCTCTATTTTATTTGCTCTCTATATCTCTATGCTATGGAAATGACCTTAAATTTCAAAAAGAGTAGAATTTGTCTCTTTTTCTACAAGGTTTTTTTTTTTTTCAAATCTGATTTTTCTCATTTTTTCTCAATTTTTTCAAAAAATCTTGAACTTTTTGTTTGCCAATTTTTTCCCAAAATGATTTTTGCTACTATGAGAACAACAATTTGAAATGTCAAGTGGCATTTTATATGATAGTATTGAGTGGAGATATGTTCAAATCAAATTGTAGGCGGTGGAGAAATCTGATTGCAGGCGGTGGAGTAAATGCAGATTTGATGGAGATTATAAGTCACCTAAAAAATTTAAAGCTCACCTTGTCAGACGGATTCATCTTTGCATTTCACTAAAACCATTACTGGTTTTGTGGGAAATTTTCATAGTTTTCCGACATGAGACAGGTTGGCACAAAGCTCCTACAATATATAGCCTATCGACTAATAATAAACTAGCACTTGCAACTGGGGGGAGCTACAAGGAATACACCGATAGTTTTATATAATTTGCTGAACATTATTGATCTTGTGTTTTTAGTATAGAAATCATCAATAATTTATCTTTCACGTAATTTTAATTATCTTGCATATTATCATCACAGTAGACTCCAAACCCAATTCTCCAAAAAACACAAATATGAAACCTTGAATCCTCCTCAATCCAAAGAGAAAATTAAATAAAGTTTAGTTAATACATCAAACCCTGGATGATGCTAACCTTGCAAACAGCAAACCCTAGATCCAATTTTAGTTAATACATTAAACCCTGGATGATGTTAACCTTGCAAACGTCAAACCCTGGATCCAGTTTACTGGTAACAAAAAGCACAAGAACTTTGAAAGCAAACACAAGAACATACATAATAATATTAGCAGGTCCTCCCTCACCACAAAAACTTTTGTACCAAAACACAAAACCATGAAATTATGTTCCTTGTAAACTAGAGCATTCATTTCAAAAAAGCAAAGGGCTAGGTGTTTGTAGAGCATTCTAGTTGCCTATACAGAATGATTTTTTAATGAATCAAATTACAAATATCTCTATGATTGGAGGCAACAGTTTATTTTTTGGTACCTAGATGTTTGTACAACATTCTAGTTGCCTGTATAGAATTGTTTTTTGATGAAACAAATCAAAAATATCTATACACAGTGATCCTCTATACATAGTGATTGCATTTTTTGTACACAATTATTGTAGATTGTTGTATGCAGAGCTGTTGTCCGGGGAGAACTTTTTTGATCCTTGCACATCATGGAAAATAGTGTTTGTGTTATGTTAGTATTTCTTTTGTTGGGTAAATGATATGAAATTAATAGAATCGAAGGTTGCATTAACAGTTGTGTACCTATTGTCATTATAATGAGATAAAATTGAATGTTCACATCTTATTCAACCCATAAAGTACTTATTGTCATTATAATGAGATAAAATTGAATGTTCACATCTTATTCAACCCATAAAGTGTAAAGAAAGTTACAAAGAGTATTAACTTGCAACCCAGTTAATTAAAAATGTTGAATGAGAAGTAAAATGTGTTTTCTTTTGAACAATGGTTGAACTAAATCTGGTAGAATCCTATGGCCAATGTGTGACATTCACATGGAACATTGCATTTAGATGATCTGTTGAGATTAAAATGTCAATAGGAAAATAGTACAACTGGCTTAACATTGTCTTAAGAAGGCTCAGTTCCATGCCCAGGAGTTCAAGGGCTCAAGTAGGACTGAGTACAAGTGTCACAGATATGAGGACTAGGATTTTATAATGTTTTTTTTATCTTTGGTATTGTTAAGAGCCCAGCTGCAGGTATAAGTTGTAACTCTAATTGTTAGTATGTAGTGACTTGTTCTCCTTACATCTGTTTCTGTTAAGGTTTGAGATGAGATAGAAAAAATGGGAGTGGGATAGCCTCAGCCATGCAAGAATGGTTGGACTTCTATGTCTATTTCTCTATCCTTCAATTTTAAAAATCAACAAAATCATTAGGCAATTAAGTAATAGAGTACGTCAACCCAATAGCTATGATAAATGGCCAACATGATTATTAATAATTATATTTAGATTTATCTGCATTCCAAATATAAACATTTATTTTCTTTCACAGTCAAAATAAAAATAAACAGATCAAGGTTTGGAATGGAAGATATGTACTAAAGATGAAAAATAAGATCTGTTATCACATACCAAATTGTAAGGCATTCCAAAATTGTGGATATGTTCTAGAAATTTGATTCATCCATAAAATATCTCATTCAATTTGGATTCATATGGTTAGAAGACCTTTGCCTCAACTTACTAGACATTATATCTCTATACTAATCATCTAGTGTTATCTTGTATAGTATCCTCTTGGCCTACCAAATGAGGAATGACTTCAATTATACTATTTTTTTTTATCAATTTCTATTCTTTGAATGTGTCCATTGGTTGTATCTCAAGATCATACGCCTACAACATGCTTACCAATTTATCCTCTTTTCTGATTTTAGCTCTGTCTTATCCATTCTAGTATATCAGTACTTTTACAATAGTCGTATTCACCTCTTATTTGTGGACATAAAAAATGAACTCTTTTTCACTTTAACTAACCTTGTACAATTGTTTTGCTACTGCTGTCAAATGGAACAGTTTAGTCACTTGTATTTTCTTACTATATTATTTCTTTTGTATAGAGATCTATTCCAATGAGCACTAGAAAACTTATGCTGACACTTTGAAAACTATAGGTGTTATATAATTCACACAAATAAAATGATTACCATATAGAGGTCAATCATTTATCACCAATATCAGGTCATTTATGACTGGATTCAACTATAATATGATATAGGTAGAATCATTGCCCCATGTGAGTACTTTCAAAAAGAATATCTTGCAAGAATAATAGTATTGTTCACAACCTGAAGGACATGCTCAACATAACAGAAAGTTTTGGTGCTCAAAGGTATTGGTTCATTTCACCAATGAAGCCCTAATGTATCTCCTTTTAACATCATTAAAAAAGAGATTCCTTTCATTCTCATGAGAAGGAAGAAGATTAGGTCTAATATCCAAAGACATAAGGAAGGGAGGAAGCCTATCTATAGAAAAGCCTATAATTGAACAAGAAATAAAGAACCTTGGCAAGTCAAGAACATGCAAGCAAAGAACAAAGAATGTTTTCTGCTATTTAATTTCAACCATTTGAACAAGCAAAGCACAAAGCATTACACAAAACATAATTCATCTCTAAGTTTCTAAATACTGGGGTAGTGTCTTTTTGCTCTGCAGTCTGCACAGTTATAACTTTTCCTCACAACTAGTAATCTCGCAACTCCTTCCATGGAGAGAGCTTTATTTTCCAGTGATAAGTTTATTTTCCATTTATAAAGTTGTCCATCCCAAAATAGGAATATAAGGATATTTTTGGATTGCTTGACAGAAGGCGTCAAAGAAATATGTTCAGGGGCTGCCATTATTTCATAACATTCACAAAATGGATTGTTAAAAAGGCTTTAGAACCATGATGCAAATGAAATCTGTGAAAGCATAGACAAAGCATGTGAATGGTTCAATATATTGCCTCAAAGAATTGTGGTCTCATGGAATGCATTAGTTGTAGGGTATGCACAATATTTTAGAGGCTATTCGGCTATCCAAATAAAAAAAGATAAAATATAGAATAAGTATGGTTAGATGCAGCAGAGGTAAGCATTGGTTTGCTTAAATATCACATATGGAAACAACCATAGAATCGACACACAAAACTGATGCACTCAAACAACAAAATTGTTCTAAAAGGAAATAAAACAGAGCAAAACGTGGTCTAGCCATATATTTCTCCATTTTTTCTTTTGTTAGGATTTGGATGTTAATTTCTTATAACCCAGCAACAGATTAATTACTCAATAAATTCACAGAATATAATCAAATATCTGATTTATAACAATTAATACAACTGGGTTAATTAACAACTAATAACAGTGGAAGCAAAAATAACAAGAATCCAATCACAAAAAGACAATAACAAAGAATTAATCAGGAAACCCCAATGTAGGGAAAAACCTGCAGATGTTGGATCTTTTATTCAACCTAATAGCAAACTTTTCTTTCAAAAATATAATATGAGTTTTCTACAACAATCTTACATTTATAGAGTCTAACTGCTTTACTTAGCGTGCAAGAAAAGAATATTTCCTTGTTTTCTTTGGCCTTAATTACACATAAAATCACTCTTGGATTTATCTTATCCTCCCAAACTCAGAAACATTCTATTAAAGAATAAAAACTACTATTGCTGAAAATCCAACTCGAATTGCTTTAAAGCATATCTAACTCGAGTTGTTTTAAAGTGATTTAAAGCATATCCAACTTGAGTTGCTTTAAAACAAATCCACATCCCACTTTTTGAGCTACAAAAATCAACACTCCCTCTTCGCGAGGAAGGTGTTCTATACCACACCCAACTTGTCCCTGAAGAATTCAAACTTGCTCTTCATCAAGGCCTTCGTCAGGATATTTGCTATATGTTCATTCGTAGGAATGTAATGGAGCTTCACTATCCCCTTATCCACACAATCTTTGATGAAGTGGTAGTTGATCTCAATGTGCTTTGACTTGTCATGAAACACTAGATTCTTAGAGAGTTTGATACAACTCTAATTATCATAGAAAATGACTATAGGATCTAACTCCTGATCAAAGAGCCCAGCTAGAAGTTTCTAATGCCAGATAGCCTCACATATAGCCATACTGGCTACCATATACTTGGCCTCTACAGAACTCAACGCTACTGGCTTATGTTTCCTAGTATACCAAGAGACTACTCCTAATCCCAAACTGAAACTGCACCCTGAAGTGCCCTTTCGATGAGCTATACTGCCTACCCAATCTGCATTGGTAAACACCTCGAGCTTCACTCCATCCTACTCAACATACTTCAGCCCATAATCAACTATGCCTCGAAGATATCTCAAAACATGCTTCGCAACTATCTAGTGCACATGTTTAGGTTCCACCATAAACTGACTGAGTAAATTCGCTATAAAATAAATGTCTGGCCTAGTGTTGACCAAATGCATAAGAGAGTGTATCAACTGTCTGTATAAAGTCGGGTCCACTTCCTCTGATCTAGAAGCATCAATCTTCTTTCAATTGGTCACAAGAGGCATTGACATAGGCTTACAATTCTCCATTTTGAATCGCTTCAAGATATCAATTAAGTACTTCCCTTGTCCAAGGAAGATCTCTCCATCTTTCTCCCACAACTCCAATCCCAGAAAGTAATGCATCAACCCCAAGTCCTTCATCTCAAACTCTCCTGCAAGATCCCGCTTGCAGTGTGCTATGAGCTCCTCTGACCCTGTGAGAAATAGGTCATCAACATATAACAACAATATGAGAAGTTCTCCCTTCACCTGAACATAGTACAAGTTTGGATCTGCCTCACTCTTGATGAAGCCCACACTCTGCAAGTAACTTTCAATACATGAATACCACGCCCTAGGAGCCTACTTGAGTCCATACAGTGATCTTTTCAACTTGCATACATGAGAATCCCTCTCATGTGCTTCAAATCCTTCTGGTTGCTCTATTTAAATCTCTTCCTCAATCACCCCATTGAGGAAGGTCATCTTTACATCCATCTGGTGAATCCTCCAACCCATTTGTGCTGCTACAAAAATGATAGCTCTTATGGATGAGTACCTAGCTACTGGAGCAAAAGTCTCATCATAGTCAACTCCTTCCTTCTGAGAAAACCCCTTAGCCACAAACCAGGCTTTGAACTTCTCCACACTACCATCTGTAGCATGCTTAATCTTATATAGCCATCTCGATCCCACCACAAACTTATCTTTTGGTCTTGGTACTACCTCCCACACACTATTCTTCATGATGGAAGAATACTCTTCCACCATGACATCTCTCCACAGTTGGTGCTTGGATGCCTCCCGAAAGCTGGAAGGTTCTACTTTAATTAATTCACTCACAAGTGCCACATACTTAGAATAATGTTTGGGAGCACTTCTTTGTCTGACTGAATCTTGAGGATCACCTACATATTCTTGAGCCTCTCTCAGTGTCTGCTCAGCTACGTTGTTTCTCCTTTTTTCTATAATAGGAATCTAAGGTTGAGGAATTATTGATTCCTCCTTCTGATCACCCTGATTGGCCTACTCGCTCTGCTCTCTAGCTTGTGTGACTGAAGTTTGAGGAAATTGTGTTGCCTCAATTGTGGTTGATTGCTCCCCCTCATTCATCAAGTTGCTAGATTTCTAAAGAGCCCTTTCTTCCTTGAACTTTGCATCTCTGCTAACAACTGTTTTCCTAAGAGCAGGAATGTAAACCCAATAATCCTTAGAAGTTTCACTGTACCCAACAAGGATACCCTTCTCTACAGTAGATTCCAACTTGGTTCTCTTCTTAATAGGAATGTTATAATACACAAGGCATCCAAAGATGCGAATGTTCCCCAAATCTGCTTTCTTACCAGTGAATTCCTTTTCTAGAGTCAACTTCCCAACACTTTGTGAGGGCTCCTATTCCACAAATACACAACTATATTGCAAGCTTCTACCTATAAGAACCAAGGAAGATCCTGATCATGAGGCAGGGCCTTGGCTACTCCAACTATAGCCCTATTCTTCCATTCAACAACCCCATTCTATTGTGGGTTGTATAAAACTGTGAACTCTTTCTTGATACCTTCTTGAACACAAAAATATTTGATGGCATTCAAGGTATACTCGCCTCCATTATCAAACCTTAGTATCTTGATCTCCCTCCATGTTTGGTTCTCCATGAGAGCCTTAAACTCTTTGAACCTACTGAGGACCTCATCTTTATTCTTTAGATAATATATCTATGTCTTCCTAGAGAAGTCATCAATGAAAGTAACTAAATAGTCGTACCCATTCAACTATGTTGTTGACATGGGCCCACACACATCTGAGTGTATAAGATCCAAAATCCCTTCGGTCGGATCTAGTGTCACTATTTGGAAAACTGGTCTTGGCATATTTCCCAAGAGCACAACCCTTGCACACCTCATGCTTTTTTGTCTTCATCTGAGGCAGCCCCATCACCATTTCCTTAAGAATATTAAGTGCTCCATGGTGAATCCCTGTGTGATCAAATGCTCAATGGCAATCCATGGATTCTTACAACTTCCCTGAAGAAAAGATGGGTTATGTAACTTGCATCATGTGTAGTCTTGCATGGAATAAAATGACTCATCTTACTAAATCTGTCTACCACAACATAAATACTATCAAAACCAGTCTTGGTCTTAGGAAGACCTACCACAAAATCCATGCTCACACACTCCCATGGTCAGTTACGAATGGGTAAAGGCTGATACAAACCAGCATTGCTAGCTCCCCATTTGGCTTTCATACAAACAACACATTGTTCTACATACTTCCTAACATCTCTTTCCAATTTAGGCCAGTAATAAAATATTTGTACCAGCTCTAAGGTTTTATTAATACCAAAATGCCCACTAAGACTGCCATTATGCTTTTCTTGAATCAGATTTTCCCTCATTGATCCTCTTGGAACACATAACTGATTACCCTTAAATAACAGTCCATTTTGTAGTGTATACTCAACAAACTGACTATGAAAATAATTCTCAAAATCAGAACTTCACATCCCTGTCTGATACAATGCTCAATGGAAATCCATGGATTCTTACAACTTCCCTGAAGAAAAGATGGGCTATGTAACTTGCTTCATGTGTAGTCTTGCATGGAATAAAATGACTCATCTTACTAAATCTATCTACCACAACATAAATACTGTTAAAACCAGTCTTGGTCTTAGGAAGACCTACCACAAAATCCATGCTCACACACTCCCATGGTCTGTTAGGAATGGGTAAAGGCTGATACAAACCAGCATTGCTAGCCCCCGCTTTGGCTTTCATACAAACAACACAATGTTCTACATACTTCCTAACATCTCTTTCCAATTTAGGCCAGTAATAAAATCTTTGTACCAACTCTAAAGTTTTATTAATACCAAAATGCCCACTAAGACTTCCATTATGCTTTTCTTGAATCAGATTTTCCCTCATTGATCCTCTTGGAACACATAACTGATTACCCTTAAATAACAGTCCATTTTGTAGTGTATACTCAGCAAACTGATTATGAAAATAATTCTCAAAATCAGAACTTCACATCCCTGTCTGATACAATGCTCAATGGCAATCCATGGATTCTTACAACTTCCCTGAAGAAAAGATGGGTTATGTAACTTACATCATGTGTAGTCTTGCATGGAATAAAATGACTCATCTTACTAAATCTGTCTACCACAACATAAATACTGTCAAAACCAGTCTTGGTCATAGGAAGACCTACCACAAAATCCATGCTCACACACTCCCATGGTTTGTTAGGAATGGGTAAAGGCTGATACAAACCAACATTGGTAGCTCCCCCTTTGGCTTTCATACAAACAACACACTTTTCTACATACTTCCTAACATCTCTTTCCAATTTAGACTAGTAATAAAATCTTTGTACCAGCTCTAAAGTTTTATTAATACCAAAATGCCCACTAAGACTGCCATTATGCTTTTCTTGAATCAGATTTTCCCTCATTGATCCTCTTGGAACACATAACTGATTACCCTTAAATAACAGTCCATTTTGTAGTGTATATTCAACAAACTGACTATGAAAATAATTCTCAAAATCAGAACTTCACATCCCTGTCTGATACAATGCTCAATGGCAATCCATGGATTCTTACAACTTCCCTGAAGAAAAGATGGGCTATGTAACTTGCATCATGTGTAGTCTTGCATGGAATAAAATGACTCATCTTACTAAATCTGTCTACCGCAACATAAATACTGTCAAAACCAGTCTTGGTCTTAGGAAGACCTACCACAAAATCCATGCTCACACACTCCCATGGTCTGTTAGGAATGGGTAAAGGCTGATACAAACCAGCATTCCTAGCTCCCCCTTTGGCTTTCATACAAACAACACACTATTCTACATACTTCCTAACATCGCTTTCCAATTTAGGTCAGTAATAAAATCTTTGTACCAGCTCTAAAGTTTAATTAATACCAAAATGCCCACTAAGACTGCCATTATGCTTTTCTTGAATCAGATTTTCCCTCATTGATCCTCTTGGTACACATAACTGATTACCCTTAAATAATAGTCCATTTTGTAGTGTATACTCAGCAAACTGACTATGAAAATAATTCTCAAAATCAGAACATACCTTGTAGGCTTCTGAAAACAGGAGCACAAGGCAAAGTATTATTTTGTTTTTGAGTTATTTAATTTTGTGGTGCCATCATAGGGTCATGTTGACCATTATTTTAGGTTATTAGGGTTGTTTTTAGTCTTTTTAAAAGATGGTGTTGAGTTTCCAATGAGTTTAGAGGCTCACTTTGCTAAATAGTGAAAAATTGTTAAATGTCTGAAAACACAGCGGGTTTTACGAAAAGGCATTTTTAGGTCATTTAAGCCTCGACCCAAGAACCTAAATTATTGGGAAGGCATATTTAAGGCATTCCACGACCTTTTTGGTTGGTTAGAAGTTCTTTGTATGGACTATTTTTCCAGAAATTAAGGAAAACAACTTTCTTGTCTTCTTTTCTGTGTTTTTCCATTCTTGTTTGCAAGACAGCAGTTAAATGAATTAAAAGAGGCATTTTGTAAGTTTCTTTAGCATGTAGAGAAGCCTCTAGAAGTTTTGGTTTAGCACATTTGATAGCTTTTTCATCGTTTTCCCACATTCTTGTAAATTCTATGTTTTTTTCAATTATTTGTTGTTTTGACTGGAACTGTGTAAAAATGGAGTTCTATGCTGCATTCCCTCTGTACCTGGAAGTATGGAATTGTTGGGAACATGGTTAGGTTCCATATCTATACATATTTTAGTGGTAGGTGTTAGGTTTTCTTTGGTTGCAGGAGTTATGAGAAAAGTCTTGCCCTAGGCGAGCCAGTGAAGAGCCCGGCTAGGAAAGGCTGCAGAACAGCGTTGATAACTTGCAGGGGAGAAAATATTTCTGAAAAATTATTTTTGGAGAATTTAGGGGAAGGTCTTGGCCACGTGTGGTACCAAGGAGGAGAGCCCAGCAATCTGTTTAGGAGGATAACTTTTCAGCAGTCCTAAAACTGGTTCTGGACAGTTAGAAACCCTAGTTTTCTGGGTAGTGTTTGCATGAGGGAAAAGAATGGCTTGGACAAAGCCAAGACCCTAGAAATATTGAAGCTGTAGACAAGGAAACAAATTTCCTAAGCCAAGAACCATGTTTCTTTGGTAGGTTTAGGAGGAAAAAGCAATTTACCCCTGTTAAGAGACCAAATAGTGGCTCAAGAGAAAAACCTTTGGAATAGACTTCATGCAAGTGTTGGTAAGATGGAGTCTAAGTGAAGTTATAGAAACCATAGGAGGTTGTTTTGGAGTTTTGGAAAAAATTCCCTCACCCTTGCAAGATTCATTCATGTATTGAGGGAGGATTAGTCTTTTGGATGGATAAAAGGCTAAGAAAGAAAGGAGTCATAGCACCAAGATTTGGCTTGGTAGTTGCAAACTTGAGAGGATAGTGAGGTTCGCGGGAGAACCAGGGGAACTTAGAAAAGATAGAGTTCCTATAGGTTAGGGTGGAACAAAAATTTCACCAAGGAGGTCTATATCAAGGCCTAACACAGGAAACTGTGACTATTTCCTACAACATCTGAAAATAGTGTAACTGATTCCTGTAGCTTCCAGGAATCTGTGATTGCTTCCTACAGCCTCCCTATTAGATTGGTATCAGAGCAGGTGAAAGATTTGGGAAAGCAATAGCTTTTATGTCAGAGGAAGTTGAGTCAAGTGAACCGCGAAAGATGGTGACGAATGCACAGTTAGCCAAGATGGTTGAAGAGCAGGAAGAGGATAACAAATCCCTAAAGGAAAGAATAGAACAGCTTGAAGAAGCATTGAAGAAGGTGAAATTGGAAGGAAAAGTGCCAAAAGAAGAAGAGGTTGCAGAGGAGGACAAAGTCCTTGAACCTGACCCCATTTTGGAGGAGGAGCCTTTCTTGAAGGCATTGAAAGCATTGAGTAGAAAAGGACTTGAGGGCATACCATTGTTCAGTGGAAAGATGGATCCTGATTTGGTCATGGATTGGATAGAAGGCATGGAGAATCACTTTGAGTGTGATGGAGTCACTGAAGCATAGAAGGTGAAGGTAGCTAAATCAAGGTTGAGAGGATCAGCTTTGACGTGGTGGAAATTTGTGCAGACAGAAAGGGAGAAAGAAGGCAAGCAGCCCATATCAACTTGGAAAGGAATGGTTGCTAAGGTGGAGGAAGCCTACATGCCAGATGACTATGAGATTCAGTTGCACAAGAAGAGGCAAAGTCTAAGACAGAAAGACCAAGATGTCAACACCTATACTGAAGAGTTCCAAAAGCTTTGTTTAAGATCTAATGTGGCAGAAGATGAAAGCCTAAAAGTGACTAGGTACCTCAATGGTTTGAAGTGGAACATCCAAGAAGAGATAGCTCTTTTGAGTCCTAAAACAGTACACCAATGTTATCAGTTGGCTATCAAGATTGAAGAAAGGAACAAGAGTAAGCATGATCAGTCTTCTAAAGGCAGAGGCAAAGGTAGAGATCAAAGAGGACAGTGTGGTGGTTACCAAGGTTGAGGTAATGATCAAAGAACCCAAGGAGAATCTAAGCTTACTGAGCATGGAGGTGAAACATCTTCAAGAGGAGGATTTAATAGAGGAAGAGGACCTCAAGGAGGTTCAAATAGAGGAAGAGGAGCAGGTAGGAGTAATTCTTACTTTGCAAACATGAAGTGTTATCACTGCAATCAGCTAGGTCATCTAGCTTATAGGTGCCCAGAGAAAGCTTCATCAAGAAATGAGAAAAGAGTAGCTTATGCACAAGAGGACACCATGAGTGTCAAATCACCTGAGATCAGTCAAATAGAATCAGAAGTAGGTGAAAATTTGATGTTTAATAGAGTGTTGATCAGACAACCGGTCAAGGAAGAACCTAAGCAAAGGAGAGCTTTGTTTAGAGCAAGGTGCAAGATATTGGGAAAGGAATGCAAGGTCATTGTAGATTCTAGTTCTACAGGTAATATCATCTCTGAGGAGGCAGTAACAAAGCTAAAATTGGAGAAAGTACCCCATAATAACCCCTACAAGGTCACATGGCTGAATAAAGGGCAGTGTGTTTTGGTGAATGAGCAGGTCACAGTATAATTTTCAATTGGAGGCTATAAAGACAAGCTGGTTTGTGATGTATTACCCATGGATGCATGTCATCTACTACTGGGCAGACCTTGGCAATATGACAGAAGTGTTGTTTATGATGGAAAAGAGAACACCATCTCATTCAAGATGGATGGAAGAACCTTCAAACTGCAGTCATTGATTGAGGAAGATGAAGGACAGTCAAAGGTACCCAACATTATGTTGAGTAGTGGAAAGGAGTTCCTTAAGGACCTACACCAAGGGAATGAAGGATATGTGGTCATGATGCAGTCCAAAGAGGAAGAAAAGGCTGAAAGGACAGTGTTACCAGCAGCAGTCCAAAACTTGCTTGACAAATACAAGAGCATAGTCAGTGATGGAACACCATCAACTTTACCACCCAAGAGAGTAATAAGTCATCAAATTGACTTTATACCTAGAGCCTCATTGCCTAACAAAGAAGCATACAAGCTTGCAGGCGAGGAGACAGATGGTGAGGTCAGTCAGTGGTCTCAGTAATAGAATTACAATTAAGTATAGGTTTCCTATTCCTAGAATTGAAGACTTGATTGATTGTCTTGGAGGTGCAAAATTCTTCACCAAGTTGGACCTCAAGAGTGGCTATCATCAAATCAGAATTAAGGAGGGTGATGAATGGAAGATAGCTTTTAAGACAAATGATGGCTTGTATGAGTGGAAAGTGATGCCATTTGGCCTCTCGAATGCCCCTAGCATGTTCATGAGACTAATGAATGAAGTGCTTAAGGATTTTACAGGGATCTTTGTAGTAGTCTATCTTGATGACATACTGATTTTCAGTAAGACATCAGAAGAACATTTGAAGCATGTGGAGATGGTACTTAAAAGGCTGCAAGAAGAACAATTGGCCATTAATCTTGAGAAGTGTGAGTTATTCAAACAAGAGCTTGTGTATCTAGGATTTGTAGTATCCCAAGGAACATTGAAGATGGATCCAAGCAAGGTGGAAGCCATCCTAAACTAGCCCACACCAACCACAACAACAGAGGTAAGGAGATTTCATGGTTTAGCTTAGTTTTATAGAAAATTCATAAGGAATTTCAGTGGTATATGTGCACCAGTGCTAGACACTATTAAAGGTGGTTTAAAAGTAAAGTTTAAATGGACTCAAGAAGCTAATAAAGGTTTTGAAAAACTGAAACAAGAGGTGTCAACCCAGCCTATTTTGTTGTTGCCTAGTTTTGACAAGTTGTTTACAGTTGAGTGTGATGCAAGTGGAGTAGCTGTAGGAGGAGTACTTAGTCAAGAAGGTAGGCCTGTAGCCTTCTTTAGTGAAAAGCTCAATGAAGCCAAGAAAAAGTACTCTACCTATGATCTAGAATTATATGCTTTAGTGCAGTCCCTTAGGAAGTGGAGGCATTATTTGTTACCCAAAGAGTTTGTGGTTTTTATTGATAACCAGGCACTTAGTTACATCAATACCCAAGAGAAGCTGAGTAACAGACATTTGAAATGGATGGAATACATCCAAGCTTTCACATTCACTATCAAGCACAAAAAGGGACAAATGAATAAGGTGGCGGATGCATTAAGTAGAAGAATGCTGACAGTGCAGGAAATACAGCTAAAGAGCATTGGAATAGAGTGTTTTAAAGATATCTATGGTGAGGATGAAGATTTTTCAGAAGCCTACAAGGTATGTTCTGATTTTGAGAATTATTTTCATAGTCAGTTTGTTGAGTATACACTACAAAATGGACTGTTATTTAAGGGTAATCATTTATGTGTTCCAAGAGGATCAATAAGGGAAAATCTAATTCAAGAAAAGCATAATGGTAGTCTTAGTGGGCATTTTGGTATTAATAAAACTTTAGAGCTGGTACAAAGATTTTATTACTGGCCTAAATTGGAAAGAGATGTTAGGAAGTATGTAGAACAGTGTGTTGTTTGTATGAAAGCCAAAGGGGGAGCTAGCAATGCTGGTTTGTATCAGCCTTTACCCATTCCTAACAAACCATGGGAGTGTGTGAGCATGGATTTTGTGGTAGGTCTTCCTAAGACCAAGACTAGTTTTGATAGTATTTATGTTGTGGTAGATAGATTTAGTAAGATGACTCATTTTATTCCATGCAAGACTACACATGATGCAAGTTACATAGCCCATCTTTTCTTCAGGGAAGTTGTAAGAATCCATGGATTTCCATTGAGCATTGTATCAGACAGGGATGTGAAGTTCATGAGTCATTTTTGGAAAACTCTATGGAGCAGATTGGGTACAAATATATCATTTGGATCAGCTTACCATCCTCAGACCGATGGTCAAGCAAAGGTGGTTAACAGAGTGCTAGGTAATCTTTTAAGGTGTCTAACCAAGGAATATGGACAGACTTGGGATATGGTGATTTCTCAAGCTAAATATGCCTATAATGATAGTGTCAATAGAACTACAGGAAAGAGTCCTTTTGAGGTTGTGTATGGGATGCACCCAAGAGATATTTGTGAACTCAGAGACCTTGGATCAATGGAGAATAGGAGTGGACATGCTGAAGGCTTCACTCAGACCATGAAGGAGATTCATGAGCAGGTTAAGAAAATAGTTACTGCAGCAACACAAAAATTGAAGGATAAAGTTGATGAGTCAAGGAGAGATGTGCAGTTTCAAGCAGGTGATTATGTGATGGTTCACCTCAAAAAATCTAGATTGCAAAAGGGCATGGAAACCAAGTTACAAATGAAAAGAGTGGGTCCATGCAAGGTGTTGGCCAAATATGGTAAGAATGCATACAAGGTGGAATTACCAGCAGACTTGGGAATCTCTCCAGTTTTCAATGTTGCTGATTTGATCAAATATAAAGGGAAAGCCAAGGATCTGGATCTGGACAGTCAGGAGGTCTACAAAGACATCAGCAACATATCCATACCAACTCTAGACAAGCTGCAAGCAGAAAAGATCTTGGAGTCAAAAGTGAAAAAAACTACAAGGCACAAGGTGTATATGGAGCATCTTGTCAAATGGAAGGATAAGCATGAATCTGAAGCTACCTGGGTAGAAGAAGTAGATTTTAAGAAGCAAGGCATTGATATGTCTCTGATCTCTCCCAAACTTCCTTAGTTGTTTGTGTTGAGAGGGGGAGAATGGTGCAGGAGCACCAAGCAAAGGATTATTTTGTTTTTGAGTTCTTTAATTTTGTGGTGCTATCATAAGGTCATGTTGACCATTATTTTAGGTGCTTAGTGTTGTTTTTTGTCTTTGGAAAAGAGGGTGTCAAGTTTCCAATGAGTTTAGAGGCTCACTTTGCTAAATAGTGAAAAATTGTTAAATGTCTGAAAACACAGCTGGTTTTACAAAAAGGCATTTTTAGGTCATTTAAGCCTCGACCCAAGAACCTAAATTGTTGGGAAGGAATATTTAAGGAATTCCACGACCTTTCTAGTTGGTTAGAAGTTCTTTGTATGGACTGTTTTTCCAGAAATTAAGGAAAACAACTTTCTTGTCTTATTTTCTGTGTTTTTCCGTTCTTGTTTGCAAGACAGCAGTTAAATGAAGTAAAAGAGGCATTTTGTAAGTTTTTTTAGCATGTAGAGAAGCCTCTGGAAGTTTTTTTTAGCACATTTGATAGCTGTTTCATCATTTTCCCACATTCTTGTAAATTCTGTGTTTTTTTCCCTTATTTGCTGTTTTGACTGGAACTGTGTAAAAATGGAGTTCTAGGCTGCATTCCCTCTGTACCTAGAAATATGGAATTTTTGGGAACGTGGTCAGGCTCCATATCTATACATATTTTAGTGGTAGGTGTTAGGTTTTCTTTGGTTGCAGGAGTTATGAGAAAAGTCTTGCCCTAGGCGAGCCAGTGAAGAGCCCGATTAGGAAAGGCTGCAGAACAGCGTTGATAACTTGCAGGGGAGAAAATATTTTCAAAAAATTATTTTTGGAGAATTTAGGGGAAGGTCTTGGCCACATGTGGTACCAAGGAGGAGAGCCCAACAATCTATCTAGGAGGAGAAATTTTCACCAGTCCTAAAACTGGTTCTAGACAGTTAGAAACCCTAGTTTTCTGGGTAGTGTTTGCATGAGGGAAAAGAACGGCTTGGACAGAGCCAAGACCCTAGAAATCTTGAAGTTGTAGACAAGGGAAACAAATTTCCTAAGCCAAGAACCATGTTTCTTTGGTGGGTTTAGGAGGAAAAAGCAATTTACCCCTGTTAAGAGACCAAATAGTGGCTCAAGAGAAAAACCTTTGTAATAGACTTCATGCAAGTGTTGTTAAGATGGAGTCTAAGTGAAGTTTCAGAAACCCTAGGAGGTTGTTTTGGAGTTTTGGAAAACATTCCCTCACCCCTACAAGATTCATTCATGTATTGAGGGAGGATTAGTCTTTTGGATGGATAAAAGGCTAAGAAAGAAAGGAGTCATAGCACCAAGATTTGGCTTGGTAGTTGCAAACTTGACAAGATAGTGAGGTTGGTAGGAGAACCAGGGGAACTTAGAAAAGATAGAGTTCCTATAGGTTAGGGTGGAACAAAAATTTCACCAAGGAGGTCTATGTCAAGGCCTAACACAGGAAACTGTGACTGTTTCCTGCAGCATCTGAAAATAGTGTAACTGATTCCTGCAGCTTCCAGGAATCTGTGATTACTTCCTGCAGCCTCCCTATCAGTCCTCCTATGCCACAATTCTCCTATCCCTTTACAGCTACTAACCAACGCATGTGCTAGCTCAAACTATAATTGAAACAAGTTGCCATGCCTGACTCCAATCACTTTTGCAATCTTGGAATCTTTGGGATGAATATACACTTTTTCCCTCTCAAAGGTCACGATGTAACCCTTTTCTTCCAAAGTAGAAACCGAGATTAAATTCTTTGTTATGCCAGGGACATAAAACACATCCTCCACCAACAAAGGTTTGTCAGACTCCGTCTGAAACTTGACGGTGCCAATACCAATTGCATGGTACTTGGCATTGTCTCCAAGCTCAATATAGAAATCCAACTTCTTCTCCTCCAACTTGGTGAAACATTCTCTGACTCCAATCATGTGGCAAGAATCCCCACTGTCAATATACCATACCCTATTGGAAATTAAACTTGAGAGATAGGAAATGAGTGAAAACTCATTCTCAAATCGTGATGCAAACTTGTCCACCTTTGCCATAGCAGAAACTTGCTTCTTCTACTTGTCCTTATTTATCTTATTCGACAATTGACTGGCATAGTGACCCATCTGATGGCAGCAAAAATATTTTATTTTTCTCACATCTTTCTTCTTCCCACTCTTGAAAGAAGAACCTTCTGATTGCTTTTTATTGGACTTCTTCTTACCCTTGCTTTCAAGAGCAAGATTTTCTTTGTCTTGACCCTTCTTCATTTGATCTCCTCGATGAGCACCTTCATGGATCTCCTCTTGAGAAAAATCATCCCAAAGTCTTTCCCAATCAGGTAGCCAATCTCTACCGAGAACACACTTGACAAACACTTCCCAGTGCTTTGAAAAAACATTCAAGGCTATACACACCAACTCATCTTCATTAATCATCTCTCCAACAACAACAAGTTCATCCTTGACCTGTGTCAGCTTGGACAAGTAAGAGGTCACACTCTTGCCTTTAGATATCTTGGTATTATGCAATTTGTCCTTGAGCATCATCTTACAACTCTAATAGTCACTATGATAAAGTTTTGTGAGTGTATCCCACATCTCCTTGGTAGTGTCTTTCTTGGATAAATGAGGAATTAAATGATTTCTTACTCCATCTAGGATAATCCTCTAAGCCTTGGCCTCTTTGACTTCATGTGAATCTAAGACAACAGAATCATTTGTTGGTGGTGTCACTTTTGTACTAGTTGTAGACATGCAAAATTAGCATTATGCATTCATCAAGTAAATCAGGCTTCACATGCATCCACTCATTCAGTTAATCAGGTTCACCTTCATCCATTCATCAGGTAATCTCATTAATCTCCTAAGGTCATTTATTTAAAATCAAAAAAACATTATTGTCAACCTTTTTAATCAAATAAATCAAACATCCATCGTAATGCATTTCCATCCTTTCTGATTTAAATAAATCAAATATCAAAGTCAAAGAGGTCAAACTCATCCTAATCATCATCCTAGCTAATTAATCCTGATCTAATGCTAATCTCACCCACTTGCATTCTCTAGATTTGGCCACTTGCACATGAAATTGCATTTAATTGATTTATCAAAATCTTTATGTTCAACTTGGCATAAAGGGAGAATATTCTCCAAGTTTGAATCTCTCCCCAAGTGGAGATGTACACCCAATAGAGCATTTATGAGGCCTTACATGTCTCTTACATGTCCCCTTCCAAAGTTCAAACTCAACATTCATTGCAAAATTTGAATTCAAATTTTCCCTCTCATGGGTGCTCTTCCCAAATCTTGCACATACATCAACCAATCACCACTTGACAAGTGTCATTCTTTCATTTGTCCAATCATAGTCCCACATTGGTCTCTCTTCAACACTTAGCATTTTGAAAATCCTTAAATAGAAGCTTCAACTTTGAGCAAATCTCTCCACAATTTCATCCAAAAAGCTTATGCAAAGTCATTCTTCATTGAAGAACTAATTTTTCCCATCCATCATATTGATCATCAAAATATCATATCATGGAGCTTAATCATGGATTGGGAAAGGGCTACTTTTCACATCAAAGTAGCACCAATCCAATATGAGATAGAGTTTGATTCTTGCTTCTTTGCGCTTTACTTAGTTCATTTGATATTTTGTTGTTTAGATCGCATTATGGAACATGATTCAATATTTCATATGGATGTGAAAATTTGCTATGTTGCTAAGAATATATGTTGAAATTTTAGACCATTTGTAGATTTACCATCCACACTAGCATAGATCCACAACCTATTCTCCTTGAGAATAGATGTAATCTGAACCTTCCACTACAAGAAGTTAGATGCACCCTCAAGCCTATCCTCGTATTGAACGGTAGTTGCCATAGCCACAAAAAGAACTGGAGATGAAAATTGAATGATTTTTTTTCTTGAAATCTGCATCACAAATCTTGGTTATGTATTTAGAGTTTAGAGCTCTGATACCATGTTAAATTCTTATAACCCAACAACAAATTAATTGCTCAATAAATTCATAGAATATAATAAAGTATTTTATTTATAACAATTAATACAACTGGGTTAATTAACAACTAATAACGACGAAAGAAAAAATAACAAGAACCCAATCACAAAAAGACAATAACACAAAATTACCCAGGAAACCCCAATGCGAGGAAAAACCTACAAATGTTGGATCTTCTATTCAGCCTAACAACAAACTTTTCTTTTGAAAATACAATATGAGTTTGCCACAACAATCTTACATTTATAGAGCCTAACTGCTATACTTAGCGTGCAAGAAAAGAATATTTCATTGCTTTCTTTGGCTTTAATTTTACACATAAAATCACTCTTGGATTTATCTTATCCTCACAAACTCGGAAACATTCTATTAAAGAATAGAAACTACTATTGTTGAAAATCCAACTTGAATTGCTTTAAAGCATATCTAACTTGAGTTGCTTTAAAGTGATTTAAAGCATATCCAACTCGAGTTGCTTTAAAACAAATCCACATCCCACCTTTCGAGCTACAAAAATAAACATTGGAAACCTGGCAATTATCTTACCTAAAATTCTGCACCATTTGTATTGCCTTGCCAATATACATGTTCACTCAGATGCTCTTCACTAGTGTTTTTCAGTTTCTCCATCCTCATGCTCATTTGGAGAAAGATTAGGTGCATAATCTAGAGAAAATGGAGGACTTTCAGAAGGGTTGCTTGATGATGAACTTTCAGGTTGGGAATATGAATAGTTTCCTGTTTGCATTCTATACTGGCCCCTTTAATACCTAAAAATGGCGATGATCGGTGGTTGTACCATCATACATTTTGATGTACACCCAACACCCGTACTTAATATGCTTGTCAAAGATCCTCCCACAAATGTTGACATGGTTGGTGTCCAGTTTCGCATTCTGAGTTTTGACGACGGTGACTTTTGCTTGGTGTCAGACAATTTTCCCGACATGAGATACATAGCGGGAAACAACCTTCAAGCTAGAACCTAACACATAGTTTTAAGTAGCACTTGCATTGAAAGCAGGGGTCATGGTTACACCCATTGTATTTTATATAAAATATGTTGAGAGGAGGTTATAATTGAATTTATTAAGTACTAAATAAACAAAACATGGTGGAAAAAATATTTTCAAGATTAGAAGTTACATATTATGATGTGACTCAAAATATTTGAAGATATTTTCTACTTTTGTTTGTAACAAGCTAAATGTTGGAAAGTCAATACATATGTGGGGCAATTTTTTATGTAAGTGCACTCAATGGATGAGTCCAAGTGCAAGTCTTGACATTTATTTAATAGAATTAATACCATAGATTAATGAGTCAAAGCTCACAAACTTCACTTAGTAAATCTGAGAAGTGATATAAGTGTATTAGGAGCATGTCTTGGCCACATGGAGAAGAAATATACTAGACCAACAAATCTACTCATATGGGGATGACCCCATTTAACTAGGTGGATCACCTTATCAATCTAGTTGCAATCATACATGGGTGATACGTACATGTCTAGGGTTAATTCCATTGTGCGTCAAAGAGATAAGGGCAGATAAATTTGACCATAGTCTCAATGAATGAGAATTGGGGGATCTCTTGGGGCGAGTAGCATAAAATAAATATCATAGGTAATATATCCAATTCCACAAAGACCGTGTCATAAACTCATACAAAAGCATGTTTATTTTTACTCTCACCAAATGAGGCCAACTGAATTTGAAAGCACCCCTAACAGGTGAGGCTAGTTGGATCTGAAAGCACCCTAAACCAATGAGGCCAGGTGGATTTGAGAGCACCCTAACTATGTCCTAAATAGATGAGGCCCCATGGATTTGACCATACCCTCAAAGATAAGGTCAGGTGAACTTGATCATAAAAATTACATAATAAATATCTTATGTCAAAGAATACAATCCCATGGAGGTCGACCAATAAACACTAAAGCAGTTGTGCATGCTTCTCTAGTGAAAATATAAGTGTCAATTTGATTAAACCCTCAATAAATGAGAGCTGGTGGATTTGAGTGAATTTGACTATACCCTAAATAGATGAGGCCAAATGGAAATCTTGGGGTAAATTTGAAAAAAAAATCAACAAAAATTGATATCATAATAAGATGTCTTGAAGTAAATATGGTGAATTTGGTTGTACTCAAAATAGAAAGCTCAGATATAAGGATAGGATGGAATTCAAATGAATTTTACTGTATGCCAAATGGCCAATGCCAGATGCAAAAGTCTTGGGTGGAAATTTTATTGTATTATGAATCATTAGAGCTTACTGAAGGTGGCATTTTCAACATATAGATTTGACATGAACTTCTTTTGACTCGAACTGTGGACTTTGACTCGAATTGTGGACTCTTGCAAACACTGTAATAATTTATTTATTTTAATCCTTGACCTTGTTATCTTTGAAACGTTGTTTGTTTCAATTAATAGGAATTATGGTAAAAACAACCATGTTTTTCCACCTAGTTTTGATGGTAAATTCTTTGTCTTCGTAATGCTTTTATGGTTTTCTACCTTGTCACAAATTTTCTATTTTATATCACTTCAATCTTGTTTTATTATTTATTAGAGACATGCAAATGAAATTAAAATTTAGGATTGTGAATATTTTATTCTCCCAACTCCATTTATAGGTTTACCACTTCTAATTGTATCCCTTTACTATCTCTACGGAATTAATCAAATTATAAAAATTTCATCATATTTGAATTTTAGAAACCCTACAATATACCCATTAATGGGTTTTGGCCCAATTAAAAAAACTAACAATTTCAAATGTAGAACTAATTAAATTTATTGAAAAAGAGAACGCCACAAAAATCCTCATAACCAATCCTTGTTGTATTTAAATCCTAAATATGAAATTCTCATCGGGGTTCAACATCAATGATATACTATCAATTAAATTTTATTCTTTTTTTATAAAAATAATTTCAAGAAATATATATAATTTTAACTTTTCATGATTAAACAAAGGAATTGATTATTCTATTAATGTACCAATCAATCAATTTTCATGTTAAACCTCAAAATATTAAACAATCACCCTTCTATTTTTAAATTTTCTAATCTGTTCATTACAATTCAAAATTTAAACTTATTAAAAGAACAAATAGCATAAACATGCCAATAGAGTTAATATAATGTAAGTTTAGAATCAAACAATCTTAATTTTATCTAATTTAACATGATAATAAACATAGAAATTTCATGACTGACTTTACCTAACTCAAGGTTAAGTATAAATTTCACCATAACAATTTAATGCCATCATATTCTCCTTATCCAATTTAAATAAAACAAATGCTATAATTACTTAATTAATTTATATTTGGTTTTGATTTAAGACCTAAATTTATTGTTTTCATATTGCTCACTTAATCTTTTATTTCAATTTTTGTCTTGCCATCTATAATTAAATATATAATCAAATTAAAAATAGACAATTAAATAGCTTCACATTTATGCAGTAACATACATATTAATTTACAAGTTTTTTTAATCTTCTACATCAACCATGACTTTTTTTTAATCTAAACAAAATATATAGCAAAGACTGTAAATTTTATATAATTATCTTTAAAAATTCTATCAACTTGGATCATGAGGTTTTGCAATGAAGTCAATGAATTCTAGGGTTTTGTATGGACAAAAAAAAATAGTTTCATGGTAGTTACCTTAAAAATAGTTTAATTTTTTAATTTCTTTTTTAATAATTTTCAATCTGTATTATTAAATATGTGACATAATATATATTTTTATTTTAAAATAATCAAATACTTTTTTAATGCTGATAAAGGCATGGTTCGGTGGTTAAGTGGTGCTCGTAGACCTTGTGCCCTCACTGGACATTGTGCTTGCAAATTTGATAGTTTTTTGTAGTTTCTTGTGCTTAGGTTTGATAGCCTTTTCAAAAAAAACAAATATTTTTTTAATATAATTAAGAAAATGAAAGACAATGACACCTAAAATCTAAAATTGAAGATAAAAATTAGTCCCAAACTTAAATTGAAAGCTCAAAAAAGAGATAATGATAAAATTTAAAAAAAACTTAAAATGAGAGACTAGAGACTTTTCCTAATTCTTAGGAAAAAATATTTTAGTATTAAAGACAAGTTGACTGATCATTTGATCTTTAGAAGAATTTTGGCTTCAGCCCACCTTCACGTTGGACTTCACATTGGACTGATCATGTGGTGTTGGCTTTATAAGCGCATGGGTGACATGTTACTATGAAAGATTCCTGCTCTAGCACGTGTATGTATGTGTTCATCTGTCATTTTTCTTACAATTTTAAATTTAAAACTTAAAAAGCAGCTAAATTTTTATAACACTAGGAAAATGTAGCACTGCCAAGAGGAAAATCGGTAGCACTGTTTAAAATTTGTAAAAACAAATTCAGTAATGTGTTTACTGCAGAGCATTCCTCCTACATTTGCTTCACAGTTTATAAACGACAAAGATAATATATGGTGTTGCTAGGCCCAAGTGGGCAGGAGTGGGATATACAATTATTGGGTACAAACAATCATCTAGAATTCTCAGATGGGTGGGAAATTTTTGTCAATTATCATGGGCTCTAATTGGGAGATTTTGCTGTGTTCAAGTATATATCAAAGTTGTGTTTCAACGTTCAGATATTTGAAAGAAGTGGATGTGTGAAAAATGTTAGTGCCCTTCAACATGAGAAAATAAACACTGGTTTAGATAAGAGATACCCCAATCAACCAAAGTTGTTGATTGATTTGGTGTTTGATGAGGAAAACAATGATACATCTGAAGCAGTGATTAAAAAATGAGGGAGGAAAAGGAAATCCTCTTTTCTTGGTAAGCAAACGTTTTGTCCAGAAATACAGAGCATTTTAAATTTTTAAGCTCCATAATTTATTTGAACTTTTAAAATAGGCATTTAGATCTTATTTTTATTAGAACTGATATAACAACAAAGTTAATTTGTTGCAAGCTATTCATTCAAGAAACACGGACATTGTTTGTCCTCTAGGAAGCACATGACAATGGAGTCTGCTGCTCCTTTCAAGTCAGGTAAACCCTTTCGTGAAATGTTATGAATCATGGAATGTAAATGAACCACACATGCTAGTGAGATCAAATTCTCTGCTTTCTTTGGTTATATATATTTTCAAATATTCATTAGGAGTAAAGGATCTAAAAAAGAGGCATTTAACAAGCTTACAATATGCAAGGCATAATATGGAAATCTGTATTTGTGTAAATTGTTCAAAGTTTAAGAAGAATGTATTAAATCAATGATCTTTTGGGTTAAATTACTTAGTTTTTGGCATGATTTTGGAATGCAGTTCACAGAAAAATATGGGATTTTCCAATTCAAATTATGTTTACAACTTTGCATCTAAATTTGTAAGTCTATTTTTGTAACTTTGAGGCACACATATTTTTATGTATATGTTTCCAAACACATGAATCCGCACTTAGCTCCCTATTCACTGCCACATCGACACTTCTTAGCTTTTTTTTTTCCCTACACAGACATTACTAAGCAGTCATCATGGAAGGTTCATTTTGCGTTGTTACCTTTCTGGCTTCATTGCTGAAAATAGCATGTATGTTTCAACAAGGTTATAAGACATCAAAAACTGGTTCAACAAAGTTATAAGACATCGAAAGCCAGAGGATCCCATCCTAGCTCTATTCATTTGCACCTCTTTTCTACTCTAAGATTCAATCCTTGCTCCAGTTGGTCCAATCTCTGCATCATAGACTTGCAGTCAAGCTACCTTCATGGTTATCTGAAACCACTTGTATGCAAGGTTTGTGAATAAGGCCAACAGAGCCAACTAAAGCTAGGATCCCTGAGCACTAGCAGTGTGACTCTATGGGAGGTGTTGAAGAAAAAAAAATGTATCTCACACCTGCATCTACAATGGATTGGTTACCAAGTGTGCTAGAGCTCATGGGTAGAGCATCCCAACAACAAAATAGGATTTCCTAGGTTAGAAGTTGAAGATTGAAGATTATTGATACTGAAGCATCTTTGAAAAAAACCAAGAAAGAAATCAGAGTTCGTAGTTATGATTAAGGGGGAGTGTTGAAGATTATAATCACACCTAATCACTTTAATTGGCCAACTGCTCCTGACAGCTCCATAACCTCTATCCAGCAGACATATCTCAACAAACATTGAAGACAAATCTTGATAAGGATTCGAAGGGTTTTTCACTTGACGTGCAAGTCAAGTTACTAATAGATATATTTAAATTACTTTCCTTGTGGGTCAAGCTTTCTCCAAAAGGTTTTCTATATATTGTATGATGTCCATTTTGGTATGTACTCTCCTAGCAGAGTCCAGCTCTCAAGAGCTGTAACAAGAAAGATGGTAGTGTGTTGATTTCTGTTTGTCAAGGAGCAGAAGCTCCATCAATAGTCAAAGTTTGTAATGGTAGTATGTTTGTTTATGAATGATCAGTAGCTCAGAAAATCATTGTAATATTTTTATTATGATCAGTATAAGATTTTATGTCTGTGTTTTTGTTTTTTTGCTCCGCTGTTTCCTTCAACCTACACCCTCTAAGCCCAGGCCATTAGCTTGACAGTTTTGTGATGTTTGTCGAGGATATTGGTGCTTCTTATTCTCCTGATTTTGATGCAAACTAGAGTTGTGTTCACCTTCGTGCTCCATTCCCTTGGTTCTTTGGGTGGTTCTTGAGACATGGAGCTTTCCTTTTACAGGATTGTTTTATGTTATATGATCTTGTATGCAATGTGCTTCTTAGGTTAAGTTATATATTCTTTAGATGCTTTTTTGTTGTTGTTGGATACTTGAAGTCTCTTTTGCACTCCTGATTTGCTATTGTCACTTGCTGTACATTTAATTGCCATTAATCTTTAAAGATATTTCCACAGTCCATGCAATTGTAATAGTAAAGCTTCTGGTAGTAAACTGAACCCGCTGCGTACAGATTCCCAAAAAGAAAAGACTGACCGAAACCATGCCAAATGTCTTACCTTCAGATTTTGCACAACCTGTCTGGGAAGATGATTGAGAAAAAATCGAACAGAGTTTGCAGGAAATACATTATGAAACCCTACCAAAGCAGAATTTAAAAACACAAAACAGACAATGCAAAACCAATCTCCTTGCAGCTGCTGCTTCAATCTATTCACAATAAATGAAGAGTAGATCTGCAAAAATCGAGCTTTCAGGGCTCCTAGATTCACGAACTCGAGACAATATTTTCAATAAAAAGGTTTCTTGGGTCCTTCACTGGGCGCCTGAAGGCAGGCATGATGAGCAATAGCACCGAAGAATTGACGCCTTATTCACGAAAGCCGGTCGAAGCTGGTAAAAGTGGTAGAGTCCACTGGCCAAGATCCTCGTTCAATGCTGCTCTGTCGGGTAGGAATTAGAATTTAAACACTTTTGATTTTATTAGAAATCCGATTTGATCTAAATAGCTGGAATCCGATTTTATTTGATTCGATTCTATCTCAAATTTAATGCAGATATGAGGTATGATTTCGGCGCAGGGCTTTAATTTGACGGTCGATCTTGCATGTCAACAATTTTTTTAATGACAGTTATCTATTCAAAGGTGCCCTTAAAACATTATGATATACCTTAGTGTAAGTAAAATTATATATAAATCAAATATATATATCATTATAATTCTATATAAATTTTGACAGTCTATCCAAAATCTCTCCTTTCATCTGATACAATCTTTTTAAAATTTTGATTGGATTTTATGGCAAAAATCTCTAAATACGGTCATACGGCCATCAAATTTAAGCTTTATTTCGGGGGACTAAGAATTTATTTTCGGGTGACTGAGAATTTATTTTCCAGGCGTTATGAGGAAAGAAAGACCGGCTGTTTTATTTTTTATTTTTTATTTTTTCAGACGTGAGACAACAGATATAGCCATAGCCATTCGGCTAATAACATATGTTTTTAATTAAAGATAATAAAGATTTGTATAAAATAAAATTTTAATTTTGTATTATGAAAATAATAATAATTTTAAGATTTTAACTTTCTACTAATATATATATTTTAAAATTAATGAAACTTATAATAAATATATATATAAAATTAAATAATTTTTTTTATTTTATAAATTAAACAAATAATTCATTTCTTTTTTTAATCATAAAAGATGACATTAATTAATTAGCATTTGTATTCAAAGGAGGTTTACGAATTATGCTGATAGAAAATTATATGCATGATAATATGTTGAGAATATGTGTGTGTGCATTGGTGCATATGGATGCAATTGCAAGTTCTAGTTGCATGTGATTGGATTAAATAATTCATAATAAATGATAAAGAATGAAATGAAATAAATTTAGACAAACCTAGATTTTTAAATTGGGTATATCTGATTTTGAAATATTTGCATGTAAATTTAAAACATAAAGCAATACAAACGAAAAAAGAAAGTTGCCATCAAATTGACAAAAAAACACTAGTAATAGAAATAGAATGTTCTCATCTTATTGAAAAATCAATATTTATTTGGTTTTTACATAATAAGTAAGATTTTGGAAGCTTTCCCTTAATATTTTGAAAGCTCTTGTCATTAAATGATAACTGATTTATCATTTAATGACAGCTGAAACTTTTTAAGATTGAAACTTGAAAGCATTGGATTAGTAATCTAAAGAGTATAAACTGTGCTTGCAAAGAATTTATTGAATGCTTACCAAACCAGTGGAAGTGAAGATTCAAAAATTTAAATCATCAAATTTAACTTCTGTATTCTTGTGGGGAATGGGCCTTCCTGATTTTACTTTTCTCTGTTTACATTTAAATTGCAGTGAGACAGCCAAGCAGAAAATCTACAGAAGAAAGAGATAAAATTGCTGTGCGACCAATGGATCAAAAATTACACCAAAATGATTTTTGTTTGCTTCAAAATAATACATGAGATGTAGACCCAAGCTAAAGAAGTAAAAGAAAATAGAGGAAAATAGTGTGTAATCAAGATTAACATGTCAATTAACTTTTCAATCGAGTAGAGGAATTTAGTGGTGATTTCATCTTCTTGATTTTTTCTTTTATTTGACTACATTTCAAATGGTAGTGACATACCTTCACACTAATAAATGAGATCCATATTGTCAATTAATTTCTCAATCAAGTGGAGGAATTAAGTGGTGATTTCATTTACATGATATTTCTTTTCTTTGACTACATTTCAAATGGTAGTGACATACTTTGACAATAATAAATGAGGTCCAAATTGTCAATTAACTTCTCAATCAAGTGGAGGAATTAAGTGGTGATTTCATTTTCATGATATTTCTTTTCTTTGACAACATTTCAAATGGTAGTGACATACTTTCACAATAATAAATGAGGTCCAAATTACCAACCACCAAAGTTGAAGAAATAAATGAAAATAGAGAAAAATCATGTGTAACAGAAATTATCAAGTCAATTAACTTCTCAATCAAATAGAGGAATTAAGTGTTAATTTCATATTCATAAATTTTCTTTTCTTTGACTATATTTTAAATGGTAGTGACATTGCTTCACAATAATAGATAAGATCTAGATTGCCAACCACCATAGTTGGTGAACAAATAAAGGAAAATAGAGAAAAATAGTATGCAACCTACATTAGCAAGTCAATTAACTTCTCAATCAAGTGGTGGAATTAAGTGGCGAGTTCACTTTCACAATTTTTCTTTTCTTTGACTACATTTTAAATGGTAGTGGTGTGCAACCTAGATTAGCAAGTCAATTAACTACTCAATTGAGTGGACCAATTAAGTGACAATTTCATTTTCATGATTTTTCTTTTATTTGACTACATTTTAAATGGTAGTGACATAGCTTCTCAATGATAAATAAGATCCATACTCCCAACCACCAATGTTGGTAAATAAATAAAATAAAATAAAGAAAAATAGTGTGTAATTGAGATTAGCAAGCCAATTAACTTCTTAACCGAGTAGAGGAATTTAGTGGCGATTTCATCTTCATGATTTTTTCTTTTATTTGACTATATTTCAAATGATAGTGACTGTAGCATCATAAATTGTCACCCTTGACAATTTCACACTATGTTTTGCTCCCTCTAAATTATTGAGTCTAATTGACCCCCTATTTTCCTAAATTATGCATTCCAAGGCCTATTTTTTACCATTTTTCGATAAATTGCAAGCATAAAACAAATGCCCCAACCCCTAAATCCCCCAAAAATAGGGCCAGGACTAGGACACCCATGGGAAGCTCTATCCCCCTATTTTTCTAGGATAAAAATTTAAATATGTTGATGTTGGCATTTTAACTTTTGAAATTCAAGTTGCGAATATCGGTTATCAAGATCTAATTTACAAGAAATTAAATAAATGCCTAGTTATTACATCATTTCAAATTTGATGAAAGATACTGAGCAAATATTATTGTCAAGACTAGTCAAGAGTAACATTTAAGTGATTTATTGCAATAGTTCAAGATCCAAGCATCATGTCAAATCTTAAGCGAGTTTATGTATGTTCATGTTATCATTAATTGTGAAGGATAACCCTTGTTGTAGGTCTCCAAGCAATTCAAGCATTCAAGCATGCTGAATCCAAGATCTTGAAGTGATGTGCATGACTTCAATCCTTTAAGGAAGCCATTGAAGGGTAGTGAGTTGTAGCACTTTGTTGATTCATCATTTCTTCCTATCATTTATCTTTGCTATCATTGATATTGCCATTGTGGAAGTGGAAAGACTAGTAAGGGATTTGAATAAGGAAAGCCCCTAAATGGCACAACATTTCTTCTCTCTTTAAATGTGCAGATTTTAGGTTTGGAGAGGATTGAAGGAAGTTTGAAGATCATTTTCCCATTGTTGCATTCAAATCCCTACACCTTGTCAACTCATAAAAAAACACCTACAAAATTATCTGACAACGATTTTACAAGTTTGTAAGTGGAAATGGAAGTCTCAGAAATGACATTAGAGGATTGTAAAAATAAAATAGGACACCCCTACAAGGAAAGAGACACCCTTGGGCAACTATGTCCTCTTATTTTGACTGATACCAAATTTATATGATAGGTATGCATCACTTTTCCCTTCCTAGATCTACTTGCAAATCTCTGTTATAGTTTGTCAATTATCAAAAGCTTGCATTTTTCATATTAGGGTACATAGTCTAATTAGGTCAAACAAGGAAAATCAATTCCAAGGCTCAAAATATGTAGATCTAGGCTTTGATTGGCTCACCTTCATGGTTGAAATTCAATCTAATCACCTTGTTGATCTCCATTTTAATGAAGCACTAAAAAAGTAACCACACAACACGCAACACATAAATTAGAATCCTAGGTTTTATACATTAAACCTAGGGTTCTCTTTTTTCTTATTTCATTTTGGTGAACCCAACTTGTGAACATTATATACCTAAAAATTTCACCCTAGATCTAAGTTTTGCATTGCATTATTTTTCATTCTTTGCTTAGGGTTTCATTTTGCATCATAAAAAGCTATAAAAAATCAAAAAATTGCATATCATGTATTACATCATAGGTTGCATTGGGGTTTATTTCAGTCATTTAGGTCAAATCTACTTTGAAAACTGTATTCATAATTATCATTTGTTGTTCAAGCATTGTTACAAATTTTCAATTGAGTTGCATTGTCTTAAATTGACCAAATTCTAGAAAATACTCAAAATTGTAGAACTATTTTCACATAGAAACAAAACCCTTAGATAGACTAATAAACATTCAAACTTCCAATTTTCAAACACCCTATCAAGGACATAAACACCCTTGGGCGCCTCTATTCTACTGCACTTGGTTCAATAAAATTTTGCACAATTGTCTATCTTTGTGTCTTTAGTTTGTGTCTTCTTGCAAATCTTTGATTTAAAATTCTTAATTACATTCATTTACGCATCTTTCATATAGTTCAAAAAAGTGAAAAAAATTGCATTGTTTTGTTTCAAAATTGGATCAAAATCATCATATTCAGATTTAGGCATCTTAGAATTAGTCATTTTTTTTGCATTTTAGATCAAAAAATTACATTCAAAATTATCATTTATTGTTCACACATTGTTACACATGTGCATTGGAATAAATTGAGTAAATTTTGAAAAAATATTCATTGTCAAACCTATTTGTAACTAGATCTAGAAACTTTGAACAATATCATACACAGTCAAAATTTGAAATTCCTAGCACCCTATCTAGGACATAGGTGCCCTTAGTGACTCTATCTTGCTACTGTTGGTTGAAACAAATTTTTTTCATATTTCTATTTTTGTGTTTTCTATCTACTTCTACTATTTTACTTTTGTTTTTTCTTTTTCTATTATGGTTATTTGATTGTTTAGTATTCATCTTGAGTACACTTAGTTTTTTGAAACTTGCATGAGCTTCATGACCTAGTATCCTATTTCTAATAGTCTAGTGAGATGTAGTTGTAGAGTTATGGCATCCTGTGTTGTTGTTACATCTGTTATGGATCCTAAGTCTTCCAACTCTTTCATGCAAAATGTTGTCAATACTCAACCCATTGTGGACTCTATCCCTAAAGCCACCATACCAATGTTAACCTTACAATCAATCATTTTTATGAATGTTGAGACTGTTGTTTCCCATGTTCCTGAACACAAACTAAAAAAATTATACAAATATTTAGGACTTCAAGACTATGTGAGTACTTAATATCTAGCTAGCATAACAGTCCATATAATAGATAACATGAGAAAATTGATTAGTGATGCTCAAAGGATTAGAGGTTTTGTGTAGCCTAGCCCATATAGTTGATGCTAATGTACTTATAATGGCTATTTGTGCTCAAGCTTTGGGATTCACCAAAAGTCAAGGAGGAAATCAAGTCTCCCTCCCTACAACTATTGCCTCTATCCTCACATACACAAACCCAAATTTCGCTTCAATGATACAACAAAGCATTAGCATAACTTTGACCTTAGGCCTTTCCACTAAAAAACCTTATGGTTTTGGGTCCTCACATGTTACAGCTCAAATTTCTTCCCCTCTCATAAATTTGAAACATAGTAGTCCAGCAAGCACATACACAATCCCACCATATTCACCACATTCCCAAAACATGGAAACCAGTGATTCAATCATTAACCAACTTTTACAAAATGTAACCTCACTTCAACAACAAATCTCTACATTGAACCAAAACCAAAACAAACAACCATTCCAATATGTAAAAATAATCCCATTTTCACTTGAAATATTGAAAATGCCGATGCCACAAAACACAAAGATACCATAATTTTACAAGTACAATGGTAAAGGAGACCCTAGCATTCATATATCGACATATACTACCATGTGTAGTGACTTCATTTTTGAAGATAAACTCTTGCTAAACTCTTTCCTAGGCCATTGAAAATATGTCTTTAGAATGGTTTTGTTTAGTGCCAAATAACTCAATCCACTCTTTCAATGAAATTTTTGAGGCCTTTCTCCAACATTTCCAAGTAAACATTGGACCTAAAATTACATTGACAAATCTAGTGTGATTGAAACAAAGGAAAAATTAAAAGGTCACAAACTCTATAGGGTGCTATCAGTTGCTTTACTAATAAATCAATATTACTCTTCTTGATGCTGATGTTCAAAGAATGGTCATTGAAAATTTGCAGCCTAACACAAGGGATAAGATCATGTTGATGAAATATCTATCCTTTATACACTTGTGTATGACCCTTTGAAATTATCAGAATTTGGCTAGTTAGTATGAAGAGACATCTTCATCAACTCCTGCTAAGAAATCCAAATCCACACCTCAAAAAAAACTATCAACCATTCAATAAACAACACAAGAATTTTATCAAGCTTTAGAAATACACCTCAAAAAACCAACCACATTGAACCATAAGTTGCATCCATAAGTTCAACTCCATACCAATTTAGATCAAGAGATAGAAAATTTACCCAACTACTTGATTCCCTCTAATCGATCATGTTGCAACTCTTGAACAAGAACTTAATCCAATTTCCTCTGATGAGACCTATGGACACAACCAAACTTGTACCTCCAAATTTCAACCCAAAATACTTTTGCCAATATCATTGCATAAATGGACATGATACAAAATGATGCATGCATCTTAAACATCAACTTCAAGACCTCATTGATTGCAATCACATCTAGTTGGGTGGTGTTAATGATCAAGGAAATAAATTTGTTGCCCCACCTAACCAAAACTTACAAATTTTTACCAATCCAATGTCAAACCATTCGTCCAACTTTGTGCAAGCTTGTGATGTTAAGAATGATGAGGTGAATGTTGATAAAACTAATGACATGAATATTGATAAGGATGATGATAAGAGTGATGATGAGGATTGTTTGCAAGATATGGTCACTCTCATCTATGTTCAATCTCATAAGGGCCAAACCACTTCATCACCTAACATTACTTTAACCCATATTGACATATCCATACATGCACTTGATGACCCTGTCTATATCACGAGACATATTAATGACAAACCTACAATTGGGATACTCATTGATCCTGTGTGTGTAGAGAATATGATCACTAAGGAATTATTGTTTGTGCATGAACTGTATCAATATTCTTATGAAAAATAAAAAGCATGGTTGAAAACTCTTGATGGTTTTGCTCACCCTACAATAGGTTCTATCACTCTTCCTCCCAAAGTTGGATTGAAACAATTATATGTATCATTCTCTGTCATCTTGACATCAGACCAATTCCATGTGAAGCTAGGCTACCCATGGCTACACTCCATGAATGTCATCTCATCAATTATTCATAAGTGCATAAAGTTCCCATTTGAAAACCAATTTTTTATAATGCATCATAGTGGGTTTAATCCCTTTTCCTCCTGTGGAAAATTTCCATTAGATTTATTTTGGCTTTAACATATGGAACCTATTAAGCCTCATGAGAATATTTTTTTCAAGTCATACCAAAAGTTTAAGACAAAGACAAAGCGCATAACATAACTTTATCTCTTACCAATATTCCTAAAAATGATAAGACTATGATTGTTCCTCCTCCACTAGTTATGGATAAGCCCATGTTGAAAGCAAAGATCCTTCAAAGTAACCAAGGTTAATGTACTATAGTTCCTTCACCCATATTGTGTAAAAGACCAAGAGACAATTGAATTATTCCTTTTTTTCCTCCAAAGGTAAAACAAGTGTACAGACCTAAAAAGATAATGGTTTCCCAAACCTCAATGGTTCCTTTACTTCCTCCCTTAAGGGAAGAAGAGAGACCAGGCTAATCCCACAAAGCTGGTTTACATTTTCTACAAGATTCTAATTTTTGTTGAAATCAAATATTTTTAGAAAATATAATTATTTAATCCTTTAAAAGTTTCATTTAAAGCATTCCAATTGAAGGGTTTTGATTAAAACTACCTTAGATCAAACCCCCTTGGATCGAACCCCTTTGGTTTTGAAACCAGCCACCCGTAATGCGGTCACTGCTTTACACCTATGGAAATGTTGATAAAAAACAACTTTTGAGGTTACCTTTTCTGGGGAATCAAATGAATTCAGAGTGGTGAATTCCTTGGGAATGCTATTATAAGCTTCCCAAAAATTATAATTTTAAATAAAATTTAATTTAATTATTATAACCTATTTTTTTATTTCTTGGCCAGATGTGTAGGCTTTTCGCGAAAATAAAACTCTTTCATTACGCATGTGGAAAAATAGAAGTTTGTAAAAAAAGAGTGTTCCCAAGAAAATATGAGTGCACTGAATGTTGAAGTCTAGCCGATCAACTTAAAAAGATTTTGATACCTTACAAAAAAGGATTCAGGTAGTATACGATTGGCAGCTATCCTTAAATTGTAATTGGTTTGACTGAGAGCAGTTAAAGAAATATTTTAATAAAAGGCTATCTAATAGGGCGGAAACACTGGGTGATTTAAATCTGTGAAATCGAGAAAGAATTAAATTTCATCCTTCATGGAAAAGTTATCACGTTATCCGGTGTTGTCGCTTCAAAATGTTGTTTTAAGGAAAAGAGAACTAGCGTTTTGAGGGAGATGGAAAAAGAAGTGCAATTTGATTCAAAATTTGAAAAATTTAATATATTTAGAATCTACAAACAAAATGCCACATAACTCTAGTTTGCATCATCTTCAAATTTCTCATGGTTTAGCTGTTATAGGTGCCCGAAAGTGAAGATTTAGTTAAAAAAATATTTTAGTGTCCAGTTTGGCCAAAAATTGTAAACCACTATTGTGGGATCATCACCCATCAATGGTTGAGAAACTTGTGTATTCAGCTTGAGTCATTTATGGACCTCATCATATTTATGACAAAAATGGGTTGTGCGTTAGAATTTCATGATTTTAACTCCATAAGGGACAATTACGAAGTGTTAGAAGTCCACCACCTCATTTCTTGCAAATTTTTGAGTTGGATGCTTATGTGACATGAAAATGTCTATGTGGTACACAAGCGTCCTTGAAATTTTTGAGTTTAAATGAGGGAATCTTGTGAACTTTTCCCATGACACATGTCATCGTGATAGAATCATAGGTTTAACAACTCTTCCTACCCATTCAGCCTCACAAAACTCTTCCTTTCACTCTCATTCTCATTCATTCTTACCATTTTGCACTCGAACTTGCTCTCTTGCTACATTCTCTTCTACTTCTCTTCTTCACACATCACATCAACAACCAAGACTCTCTTACAAGCATTAAATGTATCATCTATCAAGCCAAGAGGGAGCCACAGATTATTGGTAATGCTCTCTTGTTGCTTTGTCTTGTCTATTTGCAATATCTATTTATGTTGTCTATTTTATTCATGATAGGGGTTCTTCTACATAGCAGGGTTTGATTTTATCACACATCTTGTCTATTTCATTTTATGTTTCATCTATTTTTTATCTATCTAGTTGTTCATGGACATGGAAACACCAAATTGGAGGTATAGCTAAGGAAAGCCTTGAAACAACCCCGACACTTTTCCTCATCCCTTATGTGTGCAAGTTTTTAGATTCAAGTAGTTGGGTACTCATAGATTTCAGGTTTTTCACTTTTGATTTGATAGGGATGACAATCCAACATGGAGATGTCCATGTAATGTGCTGCATTCATTGGCCATGACTCTAACTTTTTTAAGGGAAAAATCTATAAGTTTTTCTCTTTTTGTTTCTGTAATTTATATTTTGTAATCTTTTATCAATTTTTGTTAATTTGCAGTTGTCCCTTCATAGCCTAGTATTTTATTTAATCACATTTTTGAAATATCTTTCATCTTGCATTCCATCACTTGAGCTTGTACTTTGAGGTAATCAAGGGCTATTCACTCCCTATAGACTCTTCCTTGTCCTAGAGACTCAGGAGTAGTGAATCCCCTGCATTACATTTTGGTGAACTCGACATGAACCAAATCATGTCAGATCTTTTTCTTCAAAGTTTCAATTCTTTTGATAATTCTTTCTCTAAAGAGGATTTTGATATATTGGATGATGCTCTAGATTATTTATTAGAGGCATCTCCTTTAGTCTGTAGATCAAGTCTAAAAAAACTTCTTCCTCATAATAATCTTCTCATTCTTCATAAGTTGAAGAGTTTGTGAATGTATTTTTAGTTTCTATAGATCCTTAAAGGCCTAAGAGACCCATCATTTATGTGACTTTGACTAGCTTGTATCCTAATCATTCTATTTGTGGGGTTCTGATCACTATTGACTGATCAAACCTTTACATGAGATTCTTATAATCTAAAACTTCCTCCTATACAATTGTAGCTCATACAACACTAGAAGGAATCAACTAACTTCTTCACCACCTTCTCAACCAAGTCTTCCTCTAGTACTTAAACCTATAACTAGAGTACCTAGTGATTATGATCTTGTTGAGCAACTTCACATTATTGCTAGCACCAAGATCTCACTATGGAATTTTCTTCAAACTACTCCATTTTATCAAGGTATGCTTGAAGAAGCTTTGCAAAAGATCCTCTTACCTTCTTCCACTAGGCCAATGGATATTAGCGCATTGATTGCTCATATTTGTGTAGATTCATCGAATATTATGTTCTATCCATAGGAACACCTACCTCCATAAGTACATAAGCAAGTGGATCCTTTAATGATGATATTCAACATTAATGAAATTTGTGCTAGGAATTCTCTCATTTACACTGGTTCGACTCTCAAAGTATGTAGCATTGACTTATCACCTAAGATTAAAATTGATTCATTTTCTCTTGCTTCTTTTTCTTTGTACATTCATGGATTCGATAATGTTGGTTAAGAATCCTTGAGCATGATAATATCACATTGAGGTTGGGACCTATTACTATACCCACCTTAGTTTATGTTATGTTAGGTCCTTTACCTTATAACATTCTCTTGGGAAGACACCAGATTCACACTTTGAGGATAGTAGTTTCTACTTTGCATCGTTGTATAAAAATGATTGCTAATAATAAATTAATTATAATCAAGGCTGACCCTAATGCTATACACCTTTGTGAAATGGCAACTGTTGGTTAGAACTCAGTTGCTTCCACTCTAAAAAATTACATTCCTTTTTTATCTTGTAATACATTTACATCCTCTTCAGTAGTGCCTTTTTGAAGGATGCTCCTAAAATGGATGTCCCTAAAGTGGAGAATCCTAAGTCTACCCTTCTACTTCTTCTAAATCAAATACATGTCTTGGTGATGATTAGCGGTTCTTGGAATTTACTGAACATCTCATTGGGGAGTACAAAGTTGATCCTATCCATCTTGACATTCCAACGATCTCATGCACCTCTATCAAGAAAGTTGATTGGCCTCTGTTGAGGAAAATGATCATGTCCTTGCTAAAGAGGATGGTTGTACCCCTACTGAGAAAGATAATCATGATTCTATTAAACAAGTTAAAGTTTGAATTCCCATCAAGAAGGAAAATTATGATCCTATAGAGGAGTATGATCCCCACTGTTGGAATGATGCTCTCTACATAGATCCTCCTCCTTCTTAGGAATTGCAAATGCATTACAGTCTTGGTTTCGACCTTCTTTATAAATATGGTTATGGGTGTGAAGGTTGTGGGTATAATGAATAAAGGAACCTTTCATTCACGTGAGATATATGCGAAGGCTATCGCGAAATTGCTTGGGCTTGGATACTCTCACATCATCAATCGACTGGAAGCCCGTTCGTATGGCATGCTGATTTTCAATGAGTCTTTTGATTCGTTATCTCGAGGTGGTTTGGATGCGAAAGTGGGATCTTAACGGGGTTATACGTGCGTGCAACGCAAAGTGGTGTGAAGAATAAATTTACGGTCATCTATAATCTACGTTATTTTGAACGCAAGGTGGCGTACGCCGTTATCCTCGGCCGATAAGGATAGAAAGATTGTTAGCAGAACTGCGACGCTGGGTTTAACTTTATAAACTGGATCATAAGATCATGTAGTCCGGCATCATGGCATTGGCGATTGAATCGCGGTACAGTATTGATAGCAGCCTATAGGTGGTTGACGTTAGAGTCGAAAGATCCGCGAGGTTTGAACCCGCCTTTTTAAGGAGGGATTTGTTTTTGAGATGCGCGCGGCGCTCGCATTTGAATAAAAGGCATGATGCCAGGATTTGTGAACGCATGAAGTTGATAACGCGGCGGATCGCCACGGATCTTATATAGTATCAGAAAGCGGGTTGTATCGCATTAAAGTTGTGATCACTGGCCTATGACAAGCGCGGCAATTATCTTCCTCAAATATGGTAGATTGTTTCGCCGGGCAAAAGAGCAGCGTAGCGGAGAGTCCATTATGGAAAAAGGCATTGATAGAGGATTGATATAATGTGGTTGATGGGTATGTTTATATCTCAACGCAGAAGGGCCGCCAATGAAATCGCGGGATTGCCGATGTTTCCGGAACTGAAGTATTTTGAAAAATTGATTTAAAATTAGAGAGATTACCTCTTACTCTTTGCGGAATCTGACGGCAGCTTTTGCGACTTCCCATTTACCGCAAATGGCGAGCATAACCGCCGGGCGATTGTATAAGGGACATCTGCATTAATTGTTATTAGCCGAGTTTGTTGTGGTTCATAATATCATTCTATGTCCTGATGCTAGGATTGTTAAACAAAAGATTTGAAAGGTGAATCCCAAGGTTGCCTTATTAGTCAAGACTAAGATAGAGAAGCTTCTAATAGTTGGCTTTATTTTTCCTATTGACTATTCACCTTAGATATCAAATATCATTGCTATCAGCAAGCCTGATTGTCATATTTGCATTTGTATTGATTGTTTAAGATGTTAATAAGGCTTCTCTTAAGGATGATTTTCTATTGCGTAATATTGATATGATTGTAGACTCAACTAGAGGCCATGCCTTATTGTATTTCATGGATGGATTCTTGGGATATAATTAGATTCGTATTAACCTAGAAGATCAGTATAAGACAAACTTCACTATCCCTTGGGGTACCTTTTGTTATGTGGTCATGCCATTTTGGTTAAAGAATGTTGGAGCAACTTACCAACAGGTGATGACCCTTATATTTCATGATTTCATTGACAAGATTATAGAAGCTTATTTGATGGCATCTTGGCTAAGTCTACAACTTGTCAAGATCACGTTAAAAATTTTCATCTTATATTTGAAAGGCTTTGTATCTATAGGTTGAGATAAAATCCTCTTAAGTGTGTTTACACCATGGATTCTAGAGAGATTTTAAGATTTATCATCTCTCATCATGGGATTGAAGTCGATACAAATAATATTGATGTAATTGTTAACATGCATCCTCCTAAAAACATCTCTCAACTACATAGTTTGCAAGGGAAGATTCAATAAACTTATATATTTGTTTCTCAATTGGTTGATCACACCCTTCCATCCACACAGTTGTTGAAGCAAAATGTTCACTTTTGACATCTGGGATGATGAGTAAAAAATATTTTGAGTCAATCAAGAGGCCTTTTTGTCAATCCTCCTATCTAAATGTTGGTTGTGTAGGATAGACCATTTTTTCTTTATATATTTGCATCACTTCATACCTTAGCAGCCTTATTAGCTCAACATGATGATGATGGTAAAGAAAGTAATCAACTATATTAGTCATATTACAATTAATTATGAAACTCATTATTTTTTCATAAAGAAATAGTGTCTAGTTCTCATCCTTGCAAGAAAAAGTTACAAATTATCTTCTTCATACTAAAGCCCATGTAATTGTAAAAAGTGATCTCCTTAAACACTGATTTACTAAAATTGAACTTTCTAGAATGTTGGAAAAATGGGCGATGTTGCTCTCTAAGTTCAACATCGATTTCATAACTCAAAAGGTAACAAAAGGTCAAGTTGTTATCAATCAATTGGTGGAAGCTCTCTCATCTCACTCCTTCCCTAATTTGGATGTCTAGTTGGCTTCGAGGCAGGTGTAGTTTTAGTCTCACCTAAAGGCAAGCCATTTCCTCTATCCTTTCAATTGGACTTTCATTGCACTAACAACATTGTTAATTACAAAGCCCTTATTGATAGCTTGTGTGCAGAAATGGCTTTAAACATTAAACATCTTCACATTCATGGTGATTTTGAGCTTTTTATAAATCAAATTATAGGAATGTTTTAGGCTATGTAGAATAAGCTATCTCAATATTGGGGTTCAACCTTATCCTTGCTTGATAATTTATCTTCTCTCACAATATGCAGTGCCCCTATGAAATAGAATCGACATGTATATGTAATGTTGAGTGCAACCTTCCTTGCATCTTTGGATGATGGTACAAAAGAATACCATTTTTTGATTTACATTCTCCACTTTCCTACTATCTTAGATCAACCTGAACGCGATTTTCTAGTGTGTTCTCACATAGTCTCAAGCGAACGGTATTCTCACATTTATAATTATCTAAAGACTAGAAATTTTTTTGACGATGTGACTAAAAATGCTCGCACTCAAATATTAAAACTTTATATATTCGATATATTATATTGTTTGGAATCCTTTGTTGAAAATGTTATAATGATCTTCTTCTATAGTGTCATACTAAGGCTGAAATACCCCTATCCCTGAACAAGAAGCTCATTTAGGCTTTGAGGGTGGAAATTGTGGTTGTAAATCCTTGGTGCGTAAATTAATTCACATAGGGTAATTTTGGAAAACAATGGAACATGATTCCTTTGCCATTGTCAAGAAGTGTCCTCATTGTCACAACATAGAAATCTCATTTGGGCTCTTGTACAAGAGCTTCAATATCAGAGCTCTCCTTAGCCATTCACAAAATGGGCTTTGGATATCATTGGAAAAGTATTACCTCCTTCTTCCAAAGGACATACCAACTTCATCATTACTGCTACTGATTACTTTATGAAATGGGTCGAGGTTGTTCCACTTCGATCCACGAATATTGAAGCAATTTGTAGCTTTCTTCTAAACAATATCACTGCTCATTTTGGATTACCTTCTACCCTTATCTTTGAAAATGGTGTACTTCATTTAAGAACACAAAGGTGAAACAATTCTTAGAAAAAAGTCATATTCAACACCATTTTTCTACACCATACTATCCTCAATCTAATGGCCAAGTTGAAGTGTCTAATAAAACTCTGGAGTCGATTCTTCAAAAAATAGTAAACAAACATGATAAAGATTGGAACACTTAATTAACGCACACCTTATGGACCTATTGCAAAAGTGTTCATACAACTACTGGTACAACACCATATAACCTCATGTATGGTGTTGAGGCTATCGTGCCTTTAGAGTTGGAAATTATAGCTTTTTATTTTCCCTTAAAGGGTTGATTGATGATGACACTTACCATGTTGATCATTTGTATCAGCTTGAGTTTCTTGATAAGCATCAGTTGCAGGCCCTCAAACATCTCTAAGATTATCAATGGTCTATTTCTAAGCATTACAATCAAGGTGTTCTTTCTTGAAATTTCAAGGTAGGTGATCTTGTTTGCTATGAGAATCAAAGAAATGTAAATACACCACCTGATAAAAAGGGGAAGTTCAGCCCTAACTATTTAGGTCCTTACATAATCATCTTTGTGTATGGTTCTAGTTCCTATGGAATATCGTCTATGGATGGGATGCCTCTAAATGAACCAATCAATGTAGCGCATCATCTTCGATACTATGCATAGTGTCTATGTGCCATGCACATGCCACTCATCCCTCAAGGACTGTAGTTCAATATGCTATGGTGTTTCTTCATTAACACATTATTCTACATATTGTATTATGATGTGAACAAGTGTATGCAATTAATTTATTCATTAGGAATTATATGTATATATTTATTTTATTATGTTATTATCTATGCATTATATCTAATTAAGTCCTTTTGTTAGGAAATTAGATCATCATTATATTCAATTAAGAATGCATCCAATGTTTTTTTATTTGATCATGATAGTATCTAATCTAATCATACATCCATAAATATAAATACATCACATGGCCATAAATGAAAGTAAAAATACACATAATAACACCATGATGTTGCACCAAATCACATATGTATACATCAAAATGTCATGTGCATTTATCACACCACTATATAAATATGTGCCCTGACTTTGTATCTATATAAGTCTTACAGTAAGAAAAAAACTTTCAATACCTTGCTTAATTTCTCACTACTGACTATTTATTGACATCATTAGGTATTATTAATATTCTATCCAATATTCCCAATGAGGCTGACCTAGCTTACAACATTTAAAATTGGGGACTAATAAATTCCTAGAATAAGGATTATGTGAGATATAGATGATTATCACATATTCCAATACAACCGATGGATTAAGGGTGTAGCATGGCTTCCCTCCCTTTAGGAAAGAGTTATCCTCATTCTGGATCAAGTGTGGATGCTTGTGCATTAAATATTCATCTTCCCACATAACATCTTCAATAGACAGTTTCTTCCACTTGATGAGGTATCATGTGATTGAGTCCAAAGCTTGTTTGTGTGTGTCTAGAGAACCAATTCAATATCAAAGATGATTCTTCCCTCTTCATTGAGATCAAGTAACACTATTTTTCTTTGAATTTGTTGTCCAATAACTTTCTTTAAACAAAAAGCATGAAAAATTGGATTTATTTTTGTTGTTGGAGCTAACCTTGGCTTGTACGCCACACTACCTATCTTTTGCAAAATCTGATAAGAACCATAATATTTGGGTGAGAGCTTGTTCTTCTTTTGTTGCTTTAGGTAAATTTAATAATAATATTTCAACCTTTGAAAAATAAAATCTCCCACTTCAAATTTCCTTTCATTTTGGGGTTGGTCTACTTGTTGCTTCATTTGGTTTGGTGCTCTAACCATATTTTCCTTAATACTTGAAACTAATTACTGATATTGATTGTTTTTGGTGGAATGCCAACTCTTGGTGGTGATCTCTAGAGGAAATAAATTTTCCTCAAATCTTGTTGAACCTTTTTTGAGCACATTTTACATTTGGTGAGAGGTTATCATTTGCAAATCCTTTTCTTATAGTTCCCATAATTTAAATATCTTACCCTTAGAATGAAAGCACATGAAGTGTAGCACCCCTCTAAATCGGTCTTTCTGGATTTTAGTGTAAGTGTATTTGTGATTTCATTGATAATTGTTCCATTGGATTATTTGGTGAACTTAACACTTTAAGTTGTTTTGTTCAATTAGCTAGTTAAAATAAATTGTTATGTCAAGAGTAAATGTTTATTATTAAGATAGTTAGTTTATTGATCGAATGTCGTTAATTAAATTATTAAATTACTAAGATATTTTTACAGGGTTAATGACTTAATAGGTTATATATTGTTTCCCTTCATTGTTATGTGCTCTCAATTTGAGGATTGGCTATGGTTGCTTTTGATTTTCATTGCTAACGTACATAAATTGAAACATTTGTCTTGAATACCCAATAGAAAGAAAACAAGTACCTAGTTGATCAAAATGGGAATAGGGAAAATTAGAGATAAGATTTGATAAGCTTTATATGGATTTTTAAATTAAATGACATAAAGGATATGTAAATCTTATATTAGTATTCCTCGTTTATTATCTTTTAATTCATGATATAGTTTACTTATATATTCGTATTCCACACTATAACTTGTTATGTTTACTTGGTTAATAATCTTTGCAATTATAAATAGCTTTGTGTTTCAATTTTAACCAAATATCATTATTAATACTCAACCTACACGTTGTCTGATGAAAGTACTTATGCGGGAATACATGTGGACATATCGAAATATATATATTAAATTAGGATTAAAGTTTAGAGCATAAATATTTTACTATTAAAATAATTAGATTATTGAATGAATGTCATTAATTAAACTATTAAATTAATTTGAAGGGATTATACCAATATTTTAATTAAATAATGAATAATTAAATAAAATTCAATAAAATATTAATGTAATTATTAATAAAGTTGATTTTAAATTTAAACATAATTAATATTAGTGATTATAATTGCAATTAAAATATGGGTTGCCAACATTATTATTAATTGTTTCTTTTAAAAAGAAAGGGAAAATATTCTTAAAGGAATCAAGAGCCCACGTGCCTTCTCATTGTTTATTTAATTGCATGCTTGACAAGTGTGGAATAAGAGGAGAGGGGAAGGAATTTTGGGACACCTGTCATTTGGATTTGCTCGAAAGTTTCTTAAGCCTCTGCATCAAATTCATCTGGTTATCATCCAGGAATGGGGATTCTGGAAGGCAGATTCTCTTAGAAATATTCTGTAAAACAGTTCACGTGCCTTGTCTTCGCGTCCACACTTGTAGACCAGGAGGTATCCTCGTGCATTTTCTCTGATGTTTCTCTCATTATATTAAAAGGTTTTTCTTTCCTTTATGTGTATCGTTCCAGGTATCATAGAGTATCAAATGCCTTATTATAGCATTTGGTTGTATAATGTTGGAGTATTTGTGGCTCTGGATTAATCTTTTCCGCTAGCCTTGACTTGAGGACGAAATTACCATCCCTTACCCCATGCTATTATTCCATTGTTATGCTTGTGAGTTGTTGGCTTAAATGCCTGTATTCGGGCATCAACCCATGAGTTGTATACTATGTTGCCAATCGTTGCCGTTTCTTGCAATTTCTCCTCCATTCGCGCCATGTTTAGAGTAATATGGTATGGCTGTAGATAAACTTTGATTATATTGTTAATTCCCTCTTTCCTCCATCCTCTGTTGGTATCGCTCGTGCGTCATAGAAAGCCCCCTTAGATAAGTCGTTAAGTGCATATAATAAAGACATGTGTCCTTTAGTCAATTGTAATTTCTTAAAAGTTTCTTAAGCCCTTCTTTACAAATCCAATTCGTGCAGATTCTATAGTCATTGCATTCCAAGACATGGTGTTTATCTACACCCACCTTTAGCATTTTCTTGAAAGTTCCTTAAGCCTTGCAACAAACCCAACTTCCGTGCCTCCTTAACCTTTGGAAAATTTGAGAGAGAACTCTGAAGATCTCCCAGCTTCACTCGAACATAGAATTAGCCTTCCTGATTTCATTGGCAACCTGTCACATCTATAGTACTTGAAGATTGAATGTTGTAGAGGTTTAATTAATCTCTCTGATTCCATTGTCAACCTGTCTCAGCCGCAGTGCTTGAGCATAATAAGAAGTTTAAAAGTTTAAATAACATCCTTGACTCTGCTTGCAATCTATCGTAGTTGCAACACTCGAGCATAGAAGGGTGTAAAATTTTAAATAACCTCCCTGGCTCTTTTGGCGTCACCTTCCAATTGCATTTTCTTGAAATTTTATTAGGCCCTTCACCAAATAATTTTCATGTATGTCCTGCAACTAGTGCGTTGCACGAGTTGTCATCTCTTTGAGACATTCTATCAAAGATTTTGGGTACCTTCTCTATGTTGCCAATTCTTGCATACATGTCTTTCAGGGCAATTGTAACAGCAAAATCTGATTATTATACACACACGCACATACATATACAGTGGAATTTGGTTTTACACCAGCCAACCTCATTTGCTTGAAAGTTTCTAAATCCTTTTCAATAAATCCATCTTGTACATGTCTTTGTTTTGTTTATAAAAATGTATATATATATATTATCTTTGTGATTAGATGACTAAGTTAGATGTGTGAAATAGGTAATTGATTAGATTAAATCTGATAGTTGCAGATTTAGTTTAACTAAATAAATTAGGTTATTTCAAGATGATTGCACTCATAATTAGGTGTAAAATTGTTATGTCATGGATAGTGTTTTCTAGCTCCCTATTTTAGCATGAGAATGTTGGTTACTTTGTATCCTTATGGATTTGTAAGAATAATAAAATAATATTGTTATTTATATTTTGGAATATTGTATTTAAATCTGTATCTATATATATATCACATGATTATAATAGATATGTCTAGGTGCTCAGTGATAGATAAGAACAATTGTTGTTTTGTGAATATTTAATCTAGACAAGCAGATTGGAAAATTAATTGTTTTGTAATGCATTTAATCATATTAGGAAATTTGAGGATTTAAATCCTTGCACCTTATTACATGCAAGTAAATATCTCATTGCCTAGGTTGATATCGATATTATACTTGAATTCTAGACTAAGAGTAAATCATTGGAGATTTTAAAGGAGTATATTCGAGTATGTATGTTATGTAGATACATGCATACATACATACATACATGCATGCATGCATGCATACATACATACATACATACATACATATATATATATATATATATATATATATATATATATATATATATATATATATATATATATATATATATATATATATATATATATATATATATATACTATATATATATATATATGTAACATAATACTGCTCTCTCACCCTATATAATACGTAATGCATGTGTATGGCATGTGGCATGTAAAGCATATATATACTCTTTCTCTCTCTGCCTGCATGTATGTATGTATGTATGTATGTATGTATGTATGTATGTATTCATTGGTGATTGTTAAATTACTATCTGTTCTACTATATTAAAATAGTGGTATAGTTTATATTTGATTATGTATACATGAATATAAATTTGGGTAATCTTGGAAATTAGTAATGAATATCGTCACCTTTATAATTAGAAGAATAGGACCTATGGATCAATAATGTTCATTATAATTTTAGTTGCTTATGTTCTCTTATATATTAATGTTTATGTAATTGATTAGATAATTATTTATTATTATGATTGCATTTGAAATGTGTATTAGTAAATAATGTCTTAAAGGAAATTAACATAAAGATTATTAATTGAACACTAAATGTTCTAATTGTGTATTAACTAAGAGAATTGATAGTTCAGTAGTTTAGGTAAATGAGTCAAAATAAATTTAAAGGAATTAGACTCCCCTTTTTATGTTAAGCTAAATTAGCAAGCATATGCTAATTATTTTTACAATGTTTTAGTAGGTGGCTAGTAAAATTACTTGGTGAATCATGCATGTAGAATTTGGTTATTAAAATATTCGATTGAGTGGTAATTTCAATATTAGGGTTGAAGGTTACAAGAAATGTTTTAGAAAATTTCATTAACAAGGAAAAGAGAATGATGAAACTATATTTAGGTGATTGTTTTAATATTTGGAAGTTAATAAAGTGAATAAGGTTATAATTAAGTTTGGAAAATTTTATTGGCTATTTAATCTCTAATTCTTGCGTTATTCCCTAAGTAATCTTCTACTAGTATTGATAAAATATGTATGCAAAGGTTCACTTGATTAATTACTAGATGGTAGGCATTAAATAATGTTAGAGTATGGCCCTTAGACAAACTATTATACTATCTTGGAAGCTATTGAGTAAACCTGGTTCTTGTTAAGAATTTATACTGCTCAATGGAACCATGCTTACATAAATGTTATCCATATGAGACTCTATTTTAATTGATCTAATGTTAAGTTCCATAAGTTTAAAAATGCCTTCATATTATGGTAAATGAGCTTGTTGAATATGTTAGTTACATAGTTTTCTTTTAATATCTTTTGAGACAGGAAGGTACTCATGATCATGTTTCATTGATTGTCTATGCCTTTTTATTTGGTTGTAATGATTGAATAAGTGCTCTCAAATGTGTATAAGTAGTTAATTAGCAAAAGTGTGAAGAATTTGGTTGGTTGTTCAATCTGAATTATTGGATTGGTTTTCAAGTTGAGATGTGCTCGGTGGATTGTTATCATAGTCATGCGTATTACTTTTATTCTACACTTTTCTCCTTTGTAGATTTTACATAATCATTCTAGAGTCCCATGATGTGAGTTTCTTTGGGAACCCAAGTATTTGTATACCCTTAAGTTGGGAGTATATGAATATTGGTGTCATAGAATCCCTTGCTTTCCCTTTGTATGCCTCTGAAAGCAGTCACCTTGTAAGTGGTCATTGAGAGTGTTGTATGATATGTTTTAGTTAATCTTGTGGTTTGGTCTTGTGATTGTTCTGCTTGTCTGTCTTGGAAGTGGGTCTTTCTTGTCAACTCCTAGCATAGGGGGTGGGCCTTTGGGTCCACATGGTCGGGTGGAACGTGTTATGCACCCCATTAGGTTCCTAGTTTTTCTTCATGTTGCAGAAGTGGACACAGAGTTACCAGAGCTTCTCTTGGTTGAAGACTGATCTTCGCCTTGTACCTTATTCTTCATTGTTGTAATTACTCTTGTACTTGATGTACTCTTCCTATTGTTATAAGGGAAGTATTATGTAATGTATTAATGTAATCATGATGGGTTGTATCTGTGGAAATATGCTCCACAATTGTATTATTGAACTATGAATTCAATTGTAATAAAATGATGAATATCCTTTCCTCTCTTTTGATCATTAATGGTTGTATGTCATCATTATGTATTCTTGGTTTTTAGTCACCTTCATTGATAAAAGTTTAGGATTCGTAATGACCATTCCGTGTACCATAGAGGTCGTAGATGAATTTGTAAATGTATAATTTCTTTTCATGTAATGAATGTACAAATTAATCTTATACAATGTTTCACTTTCAAAAAAAAAAATTGTGTTGTGTTTGTTGTCCTTTGGGGTTCATGTGGTGGGGCGTTACATGAAGAGGTTGAAGAAATTCATCTCGATGGTGTCCAAAGTTTTGAGCCATTGGAATCCTGATATTATATCTACACCAAATATAATGAATAATATAGGACTAGTTAAATGGTAGCCCCCCATGGTAAATTTAATATTTTGACATTTCATGGAATAGCCAGTAATACCCCATCTAGTGTATGCATCTGCTTTGAGGAAATTTTGATCTTTACTAAATTGTATGCTTTGTCAATGGGGAAGTGTAGTACTCAGCTGAGATCAATTATTGCTTTAACATGGTGAAAACATAAAATTTGAATCATCAAATGGAGTCTATAGTTCTCTGTACCCATTCTCAAATATGATCAATATGGGGTGCATATCTAAATTCTAACCATACATATAATCAAAAAATAGACTTTTGAGAGGTAAGAATGATGTGTATTAGTCATCAAAGATGCTTTTTCAAATATTTCTCTTCAGAAATCTTCAACCTAAAACTTGCAAATCACACATCATAGAGAAGAAAATGTTGATTGTTAGGGGATAGGGGTTTGCCTTGGTCAAAGACCATTTTAGTAATCAAACTTGATAATGAATTGAAACATGTAATTGAAGGAATGAAAAGTGAACATAACGATGTCACAAATTACCATACAAATATTGAAACCTTGGAATAAAATCAGCATGTAGAAATCTCCATGGATGTGATTCTTGATCATGAACTTGATTTGAGATGATATCTTGAAATACTTGAAGTGATCTTGAATGCTACATCAACATGATTTCTCTATCAACATGCATGCTTTCAACATGATAATGGACAACGTTTTACCCACAATAATACTTTAAGAATCTTCCTTGAAT